>VYZU01034005.1:0-22363 GCA_013401355.1 Ceyx cyanopectus
GATTTCTCCGAGGGCATTTTACAAGCTGTTTAGAATTAAAAGGAAGTAATTTCAAAGTCCTCACAGTCTCTTTTGATGCCCTTGTTTTGTAAGGGTCACCTGATTCACTAACAACTTTAGCTTTACTCTTTTCCTTACATTTTCTGTGCAACATTATTTTTCCTGGAGGTTCTGGGCACTTATCCTTACTTTTCCTTTTGAAATTCTTGTTTCTTTGCACACCCACATTTCCTGAACTTTTAGACCGAGTTTGTTTTAAACGAGGTTTTACTTTTGCACTTTGGTTTCGGGTTCTCCATGTAGACTTCTGACTACCAAAGTGATTCCTGTTGTTAGCAGTCATTACTTGTGTACTCTCAATAGAACCTTCTTGCAACTGCATCCCTGCAGATTTAGTAGAATAAACAGGAGGAACACAACATGATGGATTAGAGCTTGCCAAAGAGGCATTTGCTGGCATTAACCTACCTGGTAAGATTAAGGCATCGTTAGAAGAAAGTTTAGTTTGTTTCTGTGCTAGTGCAGGAGTAAGGGACTGCAAGTTATCCAGATGTAGTGAGGGCACTGAGTTGTTTACAGACTGAGTGGTATCAGCCAGTGTATCTGAAGTAGAAGTCTTAATTTTCAGCAAAAGCTTTTGTTGCATGGCTCCAGTTTTCTTTGGTTGACAATTTTGATAATGAGCATTATCCTGGAAAACATTACGTTTATGAACTACAGGCTTGTTTGGTGTCATACATTTCAGAAAAACTGCCTGCTGTCCATCAGGCAAAAGTGCATAAACATGTTGTTTCTGTTTTATTTCCTGTTGCTTTACTGACTCCAAGGAACCAAAGACATCCTGATGCTCTGATAACACCTTCACAGAAGAAATTCCTTTCACAGATGACTCCAATGAGTTTGTATTTACAAGAGGTCCTTTGAACGGCTGGCTATTCAATGAGTCATTTGCATTATACGCTTTCCTATTACAGGAACTTCTTATGCTTTGGAAACTGCAACTCTCCCCCTCAACTTTTGAAGCTGGTATGGTTATTTTACCGTATTCTCGGGATGCAACTCTGCCTAAAACCTGAGAACTACCACTAGGGACATTTGCAACTGTTCCAATTGCCCCACTGAAAGTCAAAATCATTCCAGGTGCTTTATTTAAAACAAAAGATGCAGGTACACCTTTAGACACATTCCCATCTGACAATACAGTTGATGGAAGAGATTGTCCTTGAACCACCTGTAATCCAGGCTGGTTAGCAAGGTGCAAAGGAACAAAAAATCCCGTTGGAGGGGACTGAACTAAATGGGGTTTCTTCTGTTCCTGAACAACTGGTGAAAAGCTGCTAGGATTTTGGTTTGCAGACAGCATTTTATCTTTTACTAACTGCTGTGTTATGACTGCATCTGTATGAGGTTTTGGCAACATACCAACACCTGGAGTTCTGGATAATTTATCCATTCCCTGGGAATTAAACAATGTCTGTCTTTCTCTCCCATATTGTGGACCTTCATTTGTGCTACATCTCGTGTTCAACTCTCTCTTGTATAAATGAAAGCCTACATTAGGAGGAGGCCCCTGAAAGCCACACACAGTTGCTGAGCTTTTTAAATGTGTAAAGGCATTATTCCCTGGCTCCTGCCCAGAAAGCACCTTGTCAGAATGAAGTTTTACACAGTTTTTTGACTCGCTGTGGGATTCCTGCTGAGAAGTTGCTTTCACTTTTAACACATCTTGCAATAACTGATTTATTTCAGGTGATAAATAATTAGCTGCCTGTTCGCTCTGCAATGAGAAAACAGAAGTGATTTTAGGCATTAAGACAGAGTTAACACAATCAGAGGCATTTTCTTGAAATTTCTCAGCTACATTTTCAAAGTCTCGATGTATGTTAGCATCCAAATATTGCTGGCCATTATGCTGGTCCTCCATGAAACATTCCTTGTCAACAACACGTTTAGACAGGTTTTTAGGAGACACAGAATTATTCTTAGTGTTTATGTGTCTGTAAGCTTTATTAATATTTGATTGGGCTGATACAACCTTCTCTGGCTTTAAGACTTTCATCAACTCTGAATATGAAGATGCACATTCACTTCTTCTACTGTGATGAAAAGAAACTCCTTTGCTAGATATAAATTCTTTGTATCTGTCCTCTGTTGACATCCAAACGCTACATGGATTATTCGAAGCATCCATTTTGGAATAGTTGTGAAAAGATAGCAACCCCTCATTAGAAGAATCCACTGAAGGTGAGTAATAGAGATTAGTTCCATTTGTATTATTGAGACCACCATTTTGTATTTTCAGTTCAGGAAAGAGGGGCATTTTCACAGGGTCATAGCGAAGAGCATTTGTAACAGTGGGCGGCAATACCTGAGGATGACTTGGAGGACTACAGCTTTCCCACGAGATGTTACTTCGAGTTCCAACTTTTATCACCTCATCACATGGAGGTACAACTGAACCCAACTTCATTGGCAAGTAGTGCGAGTTTTTTCCTACAGCTACGTTAGAAGGTGCTACAGCTTGAGAAACACTTCGACCATAGAAGGAGGAGTTATTTTGCTTTTCCACTTTTGTTCTTCCTGAATGAGGAACAGAACAAGAAAATGGAGGGGAGATTAATGGGTGAAAAGAATTGTTCTTTAAGGTTGACTGATCAGTTACATGTGGTACAGCACCTGAAGACAAGCCACAGGGATCAGCAGTCTGCTGCAAAGGGACTGTAGAGCCGTCTTTAATAGCATCAGCTTTCTGACCCAACAAATGTACGTTCTGCTTACTTGTAGGCAGTAATTTTATAACAATATGTTGCTTCCCATCTACCATTTTAAATCCCATAAATTTAGCACTGTAATTTGCTGGAACAGATATTTTATTGTTTTTTACCATCAATACCGTTGGCCCATGAACAGCATTTTTCAATAATCCCAGGCCATAATTTGTTCCATCATCTGCTTTACTGTATTGTGCAGTAGTAGCAGAGAGCATTCCACCCACAAAATTATGCTTTTCTGTATACATAAATTGATCTTTCTCTTCATTTGGCTCCACATCCCTCCTGCACTGGTTCAGCTCCTCATCTTTTGTTTGATTTTTATTCACACTTCTGAGCACTTGTGCACTTTTTTCTCCAGTTTTGTCACTTCCACTGCTTATTTTTTTCCGTCTCCAGAGTGCTTTTTTCGATGATCCCATTTTATACCTTCGTAACACAAGCTTCAATCCTGCTGGAGTCTTCAATATTCTTTTTTCGCATTTATCCTTTTCCAGTTGTTCTTTTGCATATAAGTGGTCTCTGTGCAAAGCTATGATGTGTTTTAAAAGATAATCTTTCCGTGGTGTGTTGTAATTGCAATATTGACAACCAAAAGCAAACATACTGGTATGAACAAGATGGTGTTTCTGGAACTCCTCATTTGTAAAGCTGACATGATGGCATTTTCCACATTTATATGGAATCTCATTATGTCTGTGAATGTGCTGAACAAATGTGCCCACATCCTGGGTAGAAAAGCCACATTTTTCACATTGGAAGTGACCATTTACACAATGCTTTGATGTGAAGTGCTTTGTCAAATCCAACAAAGTGTACACATGCTCATCATTACACAGCTCACATTTAACTAAAGTGCTACGATGGGTGCGTCTGTGCTGCTTAAATGTCTGAAAGTCATTAGCTGAGAAGTTACACATCTCACAAGGATACAAAGGCAACTCGCCATAGTGTAACAGCTGAAAATGTTTCTGCAGATCATTTGGGCTGTATCTAATATTATCCTTGCACTTCGTACACATGAAATTCAGTATCTTTGCTGTAGTTCTCAACCCTTCTTTAAATTGCACTTCTGGCGGATGCTGTAAGTGGCCTCCCTCTGACCAGTTAGGATTGCTCCCATTCATCTTCTCTAGACTTATCGACTTCCTTGCAGTTTGCTGTTTACACTGAAAGAGTCTTCTAAATCTATCAACTTCATGCTTCATGAGTACTTCATTTGGAATGTTCACCTTGGGTAAATCAATTCTCACATTTTTTAGTTCATAAGGGAGACTGACATCTAAAATTGCTGTTTGAGTCGTCATGTTTAAAGGAGCATTCAACAGTGCTTTTTCCAAAGCAGTATGTGTAGAAAAGTTCTTTGCAGCATTGTGCTTTAACGAAGTAATTTGTTTATGACAAAAAATATGCTCCTTTTCAGATGTCATGATTTTAGATTTTCCCTTTACGTAAATTCTTAAGATTAGTCTTCGTTCCTGCAGCAAACAAGACTACTGTGACAAGGTCTTCTCAAGGTCCTAGAACTTCCCCATTTTATCCTCCTGAAATCAGAAAACAAAACAAATACTACTTTTAAACTAACGCAATTAGAACACTCACTACAAGTCATAATTAACAAATACATGCCAGTCTTATAAGTTGTTGATTTTTATACTAGCATTGAAGAGAAAAAAGGTTGAGGCAAAAAAAAAAAAAAGAAAAGACATCAAACTAACTTTGTGGCTGGGAGGGTTTAAAGGGAGTGGTGTTTGTTGGTTGAGGAGGCTTTCTACAAAATACATACAAATGTTGAAAAAATAAGCTTTAGAGGACATCTGAAAGAAAAACATTGACATTCCATGCCATTAAATTTGTTGACTCCCACCAGAGCAGTCTGTAAGCATGAGATATCTCAAGAGCTGCATTTTTAAAGTGAAGCTAGCATTTATTACTTATTCAGGATTTCAAGCAAATATAAACACAATCTCCTCTGTGACAATCTCTAGCTGAACCTAGTTGAAGAACTAAAAACAAGTCAAATTCAGCAGGAGCTGGTAATTTTATTGCTGAAGTCTGCTACTTGATTAGTAGATAACTAATTGTGCTTAAGAAAGAAAAAAAAGTCTGAAAAATATCTACTTCACTAATGAATATTAACATTACCTTCATCAACACAAAACAAAAACAAAAAATTTTCTACAAAGAATTTTCTAGGATGCCTAACTTTAGTATCACACAAGTCTGTAGTAGTCAACAGACAGAAATTAACTCTGGTTTCTCAACATACATTCCTGGGCATAAGATAACAGTTTCAAAGTAAGTACATGACTAAGAGCAGTACTCCTCTATGATTAAGAGGCTCAAATAGCTATGGTCAGCATCTCACTGCGGACTTAATGTCAGTGTTTCTGTAACAGGTTGCACTGACATCTATAGCATCTCAAATGTATGCTCGAACACTCCCACATGTCAACATAAAATCAGCAGAAATGGAACAGCAATTAAAGTAACTTGGATTTTGAGAAGTTAAACTGATAAGGAACAACCATTTCTTCACTAATATGTAACACTTTATCTTTTTTTCCATAGTAGAAGTCAGAGCATTACTTTCGTCTTTAGTAGCAGAAGTTAGTAAAGTGTTAGCTGAAATCTGAATAGAAGCTCCCTCTCCACTATTCTCCTGTCCACCCTGAAGCTACACAGACTTAGAACTTAATAGATCATACTATTCATATTCAAACTTAAAGAAAGATCACATTCTCTCCTTCATTGTGATGAAGTGCTAGAGCTGCCTCTAGAGCTCCAGGCCATCATAAGCATCACCACTAAGGTTTTCCAAATATTTTCCTATAGTGCTATGAGAAGGATGTGTCTAGCATTACACATGTAAATACCTGACAAAGAAAACGCAGATTTCATTTTCAAGGCCACATTCATGTATCACACAGCAAGTTAAGCATATGCGTTATTGCATTCCTTTAGAAAAGATATTAGCATTTCTGCACAATTCCTGGAAATAAGTTAAACAGACTTTGTCATTTTATACAGACTCCAACATAAATTCAATTAAATGTATTCTTCAGATAGATTTAAACTACACATTTGACATTCAAAAAAAAAACAAACCCAAAACAAAACAAAAACAACCCAAAAAAACCAACCACCATCACAAATCACAGACACATTCCTTTCCTGGGAGTCTTTCCAAAGACTTTAGGTACAGGACTTTGTTAATTTATTTTTTTTTCTTCTTCTTTCTCTCCACTCAATTATACATTTCCCATCTTCCACAGAGGACATTAATACATGGTATATTACTCTACTTTGAGCCTTAGGGAGAAAACAACTCGTCTACATTTCACTCCATTTTCACCAGAAGCATACTACACTATAGTGCTTTCTCTTGTCAATGATAAATACCTGATACCAACAGGAGAAAGCTGAATCCCACATGGAGATTAATTAACTAAAATGGCTTGGATTTGTTTACTTGAAGAACTTTTTTAATACACAGATGAAACAAGCACTACAGGTTGCTTGGTGCAGCACAGCATCCCGATGATAGCTGCCTGTCATTCAGATTAAAATGCTACACTGTCAAATACTGAAAGCTGAAAATGTGTGTGCAACTAATAGTGTAAAAGAAAATAAATCTGAAGTGGACAAAGTATGCTGCAGGAACAAGCCTCAAGTTTTTAAAATGGGAACAATGTTGTCCTCATCTAGGCAACATTTCACTACCTGGATAAAAACACTGATCTTTGGCAAAGGTCAGTATATTCAAACCGAATTTGAGATTTCCTTTTACTAATTAATCACACAAAATACGATACAACTTTGTCATTATGGGTACAAGCACCTGCAGCACAACAAAGAATATTTACTAGAAAGAGACAACTAGTGCAAGAAACAAAATCAAAACCATCCCAGGGATCTTAAAATATGTTATCAAAAAGAATTCAACTTACACTTTCAGAAAATACTTCAATTCTTCATCAGCCTTTTTAACATTTTTCCACATACATGAAAGAGGTAAATATGTAAGACTCAGAAAAGGCCACAGTCAGGAAGAATACTGAAAAAAGTCTGGAAACAAAAGGAAAAGTATTATAAAAGGTATAAAGAAAAGAATGACTGAAAGCATAATCTGAAAAGCACAAATCCTTCACAGTTCTACATTTTGTGCAGTTTTAATACACTGAAGACAGAAACCTGTTATTAGATACGTTGTCTCCAAAACAACACCATCAAATATAATACAAATGCTAAATTAACAAGTGGGATTAAAAATCTAGCAAATTCCACCTAAGACCTTTTTTAACTTTAGCTTTGTCACTGTACCTCCAGCATTTGTAACTAGTAAGCGAACATGATCACATCAAAACACAACTGAAAGAAATAAATGGTACCTCAGTCCATCAAATTTTAACTTTACCTCAAAAGATATTTATCTCTTCTTAAGTAAAAATTGTAACACATTCTATAGTAAAGACTAATTACAATTTTCTAGAAAGTTTTGCAAAAACCTAGGAAGGAGATGGAATATTACATCCACAATATTTGAAACAATTAAGTAGATTATAAAGCAGTTATAACTAATCCAGCCCTGAAAAAAAAACACATGCATGCACCACAGTTACTCATAAGAAAAAAAAAAGAGCCAACACAAATCACTAAGCACAAGTAAACACTTTAGGCTCTAAGCCTGTTTTCTTCCCCCCAGAATGTTCCAATGTGTCATCTTTTGCTTTTAAAAACTACATTGGGCTAGCTATATACTTTAATATAATGAGAAATGGCAGGCATTTAGATAAAATAGTGAAAAATGTTAGGCATCTTTTACAGCTTTTCAGTTTAGAACAAAATAACAGAAATTTAAAATGTACAAATACAAAAATTGTTTTCACTCATTTAAACTTTACTAAAAAAGATCCGCGTTATTCTCCGTTCCTAGTCCCATCCTACACGTGTCTGCAGAGTGAAGTGATACCTTCACCTCTGCAAAGGTCCGGACACATGCAGGCACTTACAGAACTACAGCTTGAGGAACAGATGGATACAATCTTCTGGCCGTCAGATACAATCCGTCTGACATAGCAAAACTGTGCTTTTGTAAAAATGCGACACAAAATAAATTAACAAATCCACTCCCAGCTAACAAACACAGGCACTCACGCCACACAGCAAACTTTGCCGTTTGCCAACAGAGCAGCTCAAGGCTCCAGCGACACAGAGCTCCCGCTAAAGCACAGCTAACGCTCCCTCAGCGCACGCCCGCGATGCTGGGGGGACTCCCCGCCCCGTCTCCCCCCTCGGGGCGTCCGGCCCAGCCCCACCGTTAACGAGCAGCGGTCCCCCGGGGCGCTGCCGGGGCTTGCCGAGGAACAGTGCCACGGCGCAAGCTGTCCTCCCGTCCCAGAGACAAGGTGGCAGGGAAGAGCAGGGACAAAACACGAAGCAGTAACTGACGCCGGCCCCGCAGGCGAGTCCCCGGTGCTGCCACCTCCGCAGGGCCACACCGCGGGCTCCACCCGACCGTGGCGGAAGGGCCGGGAGCTCCCCAAAATTTGAGATAGTGGCGAGTGGGGCGCCTCTCTGCCCCAGCTCCTCCTTGAGAACCACGCGGCTCCTCCGGCAGCCCGGGCGGGGAGCGCTGCCCCCGCTCCGCAGGGCTGCTCGCCACGAGGTGCCACACGGTCCCGGGGGGCGCCGCACTGCCCGCGACCCCTCGCCTGGCCTGCCGCAGCCCAGCGGATGAACACCGCGCCACAGACGGCCCTGTACGGGACACGAGCCATTCCTGCCCGTTCTCCCCGCCGCGGCCGACCGCCGCCCATGATTCCCGCCGCCAGCCCCAGCCACCCCGCCAACTTCCCGCGGCCGAAGGGGGCGGGAGGCGCGGACTATTTAACGTCTCGTCCCTACCACAAAACGGCTTCCTGCTCCGCCACGATCCGCACCTTTTGTCCGCTCCTCTTCGACACAGCCCGCGCCAATCCCGACCGTGCCGTCCCGTGCGGGGAAACCCCGCCACTCCCGCTCATACCATCCCGTCACCCCTCACGGAGTTACTTCGCCCCTTTCCATACCCCGGCGAATTGCTGATGGCGGCCATAACAGTTTCCATCCGGGAACTGAGAGTTCGAGGGTGGAGGCGGCGGAGGGATACGCGTTTACCTGAGCTGACGGACGGCGGCCGACGAGGCCCAGGGCGGGGGAGTGCTCGCGTGGGCGGAGGGGTGGAGCGCCTCAGCCCCCGGGCGGCTGCCCCGCAGGGCCCGCCCCTGGCGTAGGCGAGGCGGCATCGACAGTCGTTCTTTCGAGACGGCCGCGGAGGCGAGAGGGAAACGTAATTGCCGGGCGCCCGGCGAGGGGGCCGAGGTCTCTCGCAGCCTTTCCCCGCGGCCGCCGCGACCTGGCGTCGGCTGAAGGTACTCCGCCTGCAGTCCTCGGCTACATGGCGCAGTCCTTCATTACTTGCCAGTGGTTTTGTGCTTCCCTCCGCCCAAGCTTAGGTGCGGTCCGGTTTCCGTTTGCCGTTAATGGCACTGGGCGGGGGGAGCCGATGCCCCATCATAAAACTTCCCCAGAGAAAGGGCCTTGCCTAGGCTGGTTGTGGTGCTGCCTAAAGAAGGCTTTGCTGAACTGCATAAACACAATATAGAGAGGCTAGCTGTAGAAGATGGCAGCAGTGAAAGCATTGAGAACATTTTGTGTGGATTAGATCTGCTGTTTTCATAGCTGAACACAAAAATCAAAGCTGAAAATCACTACAGTATTTATTTGCCTTGTTGGAGGCACAGCATCATTGCTTAGAAGAGTGATAATCTCTGCTTTTGAGTAGCATGCTCTTTTATATTTGTGCTAAATTTTAATGCTCTTGGAAGATCACTAAAATATCACCAAAGATTCTGCAAGTGTGTGTGAAGTGGGAAATTCAGATGTACCATGGCCAAAAAAAGGTCAAATGTCCATGACAGAAATAGGCCATAAAGATTAATTGTGTATGAAGAGGTCATTGAAAAAACATCTCTCCACATAGGAAATAGCATTCAATAATCAAAAACAAAGAGGAAAAAGTTTCAGGTTCCCAAAGGAAAAAGCTTAAAGTAACTCATGAGCAATTCAGCTAAACTTTTCTTCAGGAACCTTGTCATTTCTTACTAGTCAAAACCAAGTTTTTAAAATACACTTTTTATTCACAATTAAATTTGGGAACAAGGAAGATTGTTGCTGTCTTTGAGAGTGTGTGTGCCTGTAATGAGGATCCATTAAACATAAACATATTTTTAATCCCTTGTTCAAACTGACATCACTTACTTCCTTCGTGTCCTGGACTGTAAAAGAAAAATAGAAACTATTTTGGGGTAGGTTTTTTGGCTCTAAAGATTATGTTCAGGAATAAAATTATGTCATTGATGGTTCTGCTACACCCCAAAAAAAAACGATCTGTGTCAAAAGGAAGGAGAGAAATACACTGGTTTGTATGCAAATCTTCAAGTTCTTCTTCAAGCTTCCAATTCATTGCATTTTTCTAAATGCTCAGAAGTGGAGACTCTACATACATACCTACAGTGGTTTAGAGGATCAGGAAATTAACTACAGCTGAAGGAAAAAAAAATAAAGAAACAGCATAATTCTTGCAAGTCACAAAAGATAGCAGAAAATATTTTTCCATTAAAATAATCAGTCTAACAAGCAGCTGCAATATCAAGTTTGTGTTAGAATGATAGTATTCCTAATCTGAAATTAAAAACATTATGCTTTCAACTATCTATTCCAATAAATTTGAATATAAAGATAGAAACAAGTATTTTATCTGTATTTTACCGCTTCATAATCCAAACTCAGAATGCATGTGGATATCAAGCACAAACAAGAAAAAGAAAATCTGTGAGATAACACCAGAGAGACAAAGAAAGAAGACTAATATCTGATTATTATACACAACAAACAACATTAACAATAAATTTGTATTGGGATTAAGATTTGTAAAGGAATATATGGAAAAAAGAAAGTTAGCAATCTGATGAAATATGGCAACAATGAGCAAACTCACCAAGAGAGTAACATTGTGTGACAGCTTCTCCCAAAATTTGTGAAAGACCTCCTCAGTCATGACATCAGAATCCACAAAAACACTCCGCAGCACTCCTAAGAAATAATACAGACCTCCCCACTTTGCAAGAGTACTGGGAACCAGCTACAAGCGATGACATGAGTAGCTGCCTCAAAGATCTTTTTGAATCAAAAAAGAGGAACCTGGGTAACTACAGGCCAGTCAGCCTCACCTGCATCCCTGGAAAGGTGATGGAACAGCTTGACCTTGCAGCCATCTCTAAGCATCTAGAGGAAAGGAGGCTAATCACAAGTAGTCAACATGGATTCTGTAAGGGGAAGTCATACTTGACTAATCTGATAGCCCTTTGTGATGATATAAGTAGATGGATGAGGGAAATGCAGTGGAATTGGTATTCCTTGACTTCAGCAAGGCTGTTGATACTGTCTCCCATGGGATCCTCACAGTCAAGCTTAAGAAGTGTGGATTGATTGTGAAGTAAGGTGGATTGGGAATTGGCTGAAGGACAGAGCCCAGGCAGTTGTAGTCAGTAGAGCTGAGTCTGGCTGGAGGCCTCTGACTACTGGCATTCCCCAAGGGTCAGTGCTGGGTCCAGTATTATTCAATATATTCATCATTGACCTGGACAAAGGGATATAGAGCACACTCAGCAAGTTTGCTGATGATACCAAACTGGGAGATGTGGCTGACACAGCAGCAGGCTGTGCTGCCGTCCAGAGAGACCTGGACAGGCTGAATGGCTGGGCAGGGAGAAATTTAATGAAATGTAACAAGAGCAAGTGTCAGGTGCTGCATCCGGGGAAGAACAACCCCATGTATTAGTACAGGCTGGGGGCTGAGCTGTTGGAGAGCAGCTCTGGGAGAAAAAGACCTAGGGTTCTTGGTGGACAAGAGGATGGCCATGAGCCAACAATGTGCTCTAGAGGCTAGGAAGGTGAATGGCATTCTGGGATGCATTGAGTGTGGTCAGCAGGTCAAGGGAGGTTCTCCTCCCCCTCTACTATAGGCTGGTGAGGCCCCACCTGGAATACTGTGTCCAGTTTTGGGCACCCCAGTTCAAGAAAGACAGAGAACTGCTGGAGAGAGTCCAGTGCAGGGCCACCAAGTTGATTAAGGGAGTGGAGCATCTCCCTTATGAGGAGAGGCTGAGAGAGCTGGGGCTCTTTAGCCTGGAGGAGACTGAGGGGGGACCTCATCAATGTCTATAAATATGTTCAAGGTGAGTGTAGGAAGGATGGAGCCAGACTTTTCTCAATGTCATCCAGTGACAGGACAAGAGGCAACGGGAGTAAGTTGGAGAAGAAGAGGTTTAGGGTAAACACAAGGAAAAACTTTTTCACAGTGAGGGTGACAGAGCCTGGAAGGGGCTGCCCAGGGAGGTTGTGGAGTCGCCTTCTCGAGACATTCCAGACCCTTTACACTTTCTATTTACAGGTCATTGGAAGAATTTGAAACAAACATCTAGTAGTAAGATGACTTGACTCAGGTTTTTTGTTGGTGTCACAACAGATCTTTGTTTAACTTCTATAAACCAGATATTCTTAAAAGAAATAGCAGTGGTATCTCAATTCTTTTTTTGCTTTAAATTCAAAGACTGTCCTCCTAGGCAGTTTGTCTACTAAAGCTAAGTAAAGTCTGTCAATTCCTAAACATAATTTTCCCTCATCTAAGTATCTTTAGTCTCTGGTTCCTTCCTTCATGGATTTTCAACCTCTGCTACTTATTTTTTGCCCACCCACTTATACCATGAAGAGAGGCATATTTTTTAATGTACTTTTTCATTAACATATTCAAAATTTGCTGTCTTCTGGAAAAAACATTTGAGCTGTTCTGGTGATACTAAGTAGTAGCTGTAGCTGCCAAGTAGTACATAAGAATGTGATTTATAATCTCATTAAAGACAAGGCAGGGAAGAAATATCAATTAATTACATTTTATAAAGTAAATATTTAATAAATATATTGAATGCTGAAAAAGACAAATGCATGAGATTAACTTTTACTTACTGTTACTGAAATCCACAAAGTGATTCAGAATTTTATCTGCTATAAATAATTCCTTATTCCTGATTTCACCTATGTCATAGAAAAATTATCACAAACAGGGACTTGTTCAGAAAATCCGTACAGCCAATAGATGAGCAAGGTATATAAAAAAAAACCAAACAAANGTACATAAGAATGTGATTTATAATCTCATTAAAGACAAGGCAGGGAAGAAATATCAATTAATTACATTTTATAAAGTAAATATTTAATAAATATATTGAATGCTGAAAAAGACAAATGCATGAGATTAACTTTTACTTACTGTTACTGAAATCCACAAAGTGATTCAGAATTTTATCTGCTATAAATAATTCCTTATTCCTGATTTCACCTATGTCATAGAAAAATTATCACAAACAGGGACTTGTTCAGAAAATCCGTACAGCCAATAGATGAGCAAGGTATATAAAAAAAAACCAAACAAAATCAAATGATGGGAGAAAAATAAGATTAATTATTTGCATCTGTAAGAAGGGACTTGTGGAGGTGTCTGTATTAGAATGCTTCTTTATGGAATATGTGTGAAAGTCTTAAATTGTCTCAAAGTGTCAGTAGTAAAGGATATAGAACAATTAAATGAATAGTAGCAAAGTCAGTAAGATCAGAGCCAGCAGTTCTGATTGAATAAAGAAATGGCTGCAAAACTATGCCTGAGGTGTAACTTTTCACTTAAAACTGATGGGCTGCTAAAAAAAATAGAATATGGAATATGCAACCTAAGTTTTTTACAAGATTCATGAGATGAAACAGAGATATTAAGTATTGTGTCCAGAGTGAAATGACAGAAAGTTTAAAGAAAGCATAGAATGTATTAATATATGGACTTATTGTATAGTATATTGGAATTTTATTTTTTACCAGAAAGTCCCACAGATTTCTGTTAAGGTCTGAGCTGCTCAGTACATTAATGGAGCAGAAGGATGAAGTAGCACCATGCCAAAGTTCAATGATGACAATACATTTTTCAAGTCACAGTTTTCTTCGAAGAGCTGTAGACAGTGTTCATAGTGTTGAAAAACTGGTCCATAAACTGGAAGATGAAATTAAAATACAATATCAGGAAAAGAAATAATATTTATTTAAAGTATGGGCTCCAAAATGGCTTTTCCACTTGGAAAAAGTATCTTTGAGATGTGATAGGCAGAGAACAGCATCTGTAATGCTCAGTAATAATCATAAAAACAAACAGAATGTTAAGAACCAGCAGAAAAGGAGTAGAGAACAAAACAGTACATAACATAGTGCTGCTTCATAAATCCTTGTTATGGGTGTATCATCCACACTATGCTCAGTTCTGTCTTCCCTTTCTCAATCTGGATATCACAAAACCAGGAGGGTTACAAACAAGAACCCGAATACATAGAAACACTTAAATACAAGGATAAAGAAACTAATTTTTAATCCATGAGAAGGTATCACTTAAGAGCCAATACAATAGAAGCTATATGAATCACAGAATCACAGAATCACAGAAATTAGGGGCTGGAAGGGACCTAGAAGATCATCTAGTCCAACCCCCCTGCCTGAGCAGGATCACCTAGACCAAGTCTCTCAGGAACAGATCCAGGCGGGTCTTAAGTGTCTCCAGAGATGGAGACTCCACAACCCCCCTGGGCAGCCTGTTCCAGAGCTCTGGCACCCTCACTGAGTAAAAGTTCTTCCTTGTGTTAAGCCTAAACCTCTTGTGCTCCAACTTGCACCCATTGCCCCTCGTCCTGTCATTGGACGACATTGAGAAAAGTCTGGCTCCATCCTCTCTACACTCACCCTTAACATATTTATAATATATATGAAGGAGGTGAGCAAAGCAGAACTGTTCAACATTTCTTATAGTAAATATAGGGCACAGAATTAAGTTATCAAGAGACCAGTTCAAATCAAATAAATGGGGTGCTCTGTGCAATTAAATTTTTAATCAGGTAACATACTCTTAATGAAGTGAAGGATACCAAGAATTTATATGAGTTTGAAAAGGTAGGAGAAAAATTCACATAAGAAAAATCAAATTATTAAAATGAAATCTATGACCTCTGAATCAAGATGATCCTGAGCCTCAGATTGCTGTGCACTGGGAGAGCAAATTGGTAAAAGAGCAACATTTGCCCTCCTCTTCTACAACTTTGTTGGAATCTGCTTTTGTCCAGATAATGCTCTGCTAAATAGACTACCTATATTACTTTCCCCAGTTATTTTAATACATTCACCAGATGGACACATTCAGTTAAGAGGCCCTGCTATAACTGGACATCCTACATACAATTATTCTCAGCATAGCTTTTTCAGGTACAATTTCTGATCCAAAGAGTCTGTAGTATGAGTGAGGGAACATTCTTAGGAAGTTACTGAATCTTCATTTGCAACCTGTGGGGAAAGCATCTCTCTTCCTTCCCATTACATGAAGATACTTTTTTACTATTATCATTTGGGCATGAGGGAGTGTTGCCAGACAGCAGATGGAAGAGGCATTGCTAGAAGTGTGCAAACAAAATTTTTAAAAAATTTATCACTATATTTACAGCTCCACCACATGTAATTCAGTTAGTAATTATCTGCTTAAAGATGAGCTTCACCTTCATCAGTACTTTGCCCTGGTAACAGAACTAGAATATATGCATACCTATTTCTTGATTAGACAATACTAAAACCACTGTCCTTGGAGTATGTTTTAGATGCATGAAAACTAAAGTTTGCATAGTTAAGTAAAGATTATATTTTTCTCATTGCAATATCAGTGTATGTATGAAAGTGTCTTCAGCACTGGGAGCAGTTACAGCTGAAACAAAGTCAGGTAAGCTAACTTAAAGAAGAAACTAGGGTTAGAAAAGAAAGGCAAGAGCTGGGAACCAAGGCTGAACAGATCAAGGATAGGATTTGAACTAGTACTCAGTAGGAAGAGGAACTAGGACAAGGTCTAGAAAGCAGAAAATTGGATCAGGATCTTCAGCAGGACCAAACTCTCAAGAACAAGAATCTAGAGCACATTACAACTAAAAGGCATTAAGCCACCCATAAAATCCTGTCCCATTTTTCATACTTCAAGGCAGGTTACACCAATCAGCTGGCACAGAGGTGAAGGCATTACCATTTGGAAAACTAGTTATGGCCAGATGACTAAGAGAGAGATGCCCAAACTGACTGTGAGAGACATCTTGACTTTGCAGCCTTTTGTGACAGACATCTGAGCTAGCAGTATTTGTTGTGTGACATAAACCTTAGTATCAGCAGATACGAATGAGGGACTCCCATACCCTTTTTATCAGTACTGAAGCAACATATGAGCAATGAGCTAGAGCACAATTGCCCGGATGAGACAAGAACTGGCAAACCCAGAAAACTCTGAATGAAAGCAAATGGATGTTAATGCACAAAGATGCCAGAAACCAAATCCTCAAGTATTTCTCAAAATGGGGAAGATTTTACTCTTGGTGGCACACAAACTAGAAACCACATACCATTGCACATACTGTCTTTCTGATGCAACATTACAAAATACATCCTGAGTACTGGTCTTGTTTTCCTTAGCAAAGCAAGTGCTAATTTTTCTTTCAGAAGGTACAGATACACAAACCGAAATATTTAAAATTAGCAAGTTGTTCCACACCATAAGACATGGCATTATACATTCTATATCACCATCACTTCTGTCAATTTTTGTATTTCTAATACTCATGAGTAACTGTCAGTAGAGCCTTCTCACATTTTTACCACCTAGGCTCATGTGTTCATACCTGCACACTTGTGGTCTGGTCATTTAACCTCTCTGCCTTACTTTATCCATCAGTTGGAGTGAAGATGTAAGCAGCCTGGTCTAGTTAAGGGTGTCCCTGCTCACTGCAGGGGGTCTGGACTGGATGACCTTTGGAGGTCCCTTCCGGCCCTAAACATTCTATGATTCTAAAAGAATTCGTTCTTCATATATTAATTTGTTCTGCAAATAATGCTGTTATATTAGCTTATAGTATTTGTTTGTCTTTCTCTACAGACCAACAGCTTTGCATCTTCTTTGATATCTATTAGGTTCTTCTTGAGTTTATTTTTCAAGAACTGGGTGACATTACTGATACATATTTTTCTCACAAATATCAACATGACTTCCTGCATTTTAAACTTAGATACATACATAACACTTTGAAATCTAATAAAAGAAGTAAGCAACATTTAGGTATGTGGCTTCCTGTTGAATCCTGTGGAAATTGTGGAAATATCTCTGCAGAATTGGACACAAGTTGTTTCCTCCCTGCTGCTTAAACAATTATAACTTCCATTCCAGTCACTGCTGATAAACATCTCCTAATGAAAGCCCTTACAACCCTGAATCAAAATTATTTCCTTTAATTATTTTATTTGAATCTTTTGCATATTTGCTATATCACCACATGATAAATTTTAGCTGGGTCTTCTAGAAATTGCTCTGAAAAAGTCTCCAGCTGATCCAGTATCTCATAATGGTATCAAGTTAGACATTGACAGAAATCTTTCCAGGTTTAACCAGTTTTAATCTGTTTCATCATCCTCCTATGAGGTTTCAAATAGATTTTAGTCTAAGAATAATGTTTTTAAAGCCAATGATGTGTTGGTTTAATAAAGTCAACTATTCTTAAATTTTGCATGTTCTTGAATGCATTTTTATATCTTCTACTGCACTTCGGGTCTGTCAAAGGTAGCACAACAGAAGTTTCTCTGTATAGCCTCACAACTCTATAATTGCATTTAATCATCTATAACACACTGCAAATAAGTGCCAGTTCTATATTCATTCATCTTTGGCACTTTTGCTGAGATTATTAATATCAAGTGGTAACTTTTGAAGATTGGAGATAGAGAGCAAACTCCCTTTATATAGGAGTCCAGGCCATATAGGCTAAATCAACATATAACAGAAAACTTCATATACCGTCCACAATCCCTTAAGATGCACAATCTCTTTCTAGACACGTCAAAAGATGTATTGGAGACAGCAGGTGCCAGCTTGCATGTTAATTGTGCCCCATGGCTTTGGATTTCACTGCCTAATGGCAGGAGATCAGTTACACTATGTTGATGTAGTTTAACTACAGGCTAAATAAAGACATTTTTGTTTTTCTGGCTCCTTAATCCATGTAAGATGTGTTAGCTATGATTTCAGTTGTGTGCCCCATGAGGCTTTTGAAGCAGCTCTCCAGACATGCATATTGTACCCATTCCTGTTTACAGAAACAGAGCAGATACTGGTGTGAAGGCGTTTGTTGGTTTGTAATGAAGTGTCTTTGTATTGGGGAAACTAAGCCTTTAATTAAAACCAGCTGGCACTATAAATGGTTTCATGCTCTATAATGCTGACCATGGGTTTCAGTTAAAGAAAATGGGGGAGGGTTCCTCATCCTGACTAAAAAGTCTGTCACTGGTTTTCCTCTTAATAATGGAGTACTGCTTCCCACACAAGAGGCAAGTGAAACAACTACATTCTAACCGGTTTATAATCCTAATTGCTGCAGCATTTGCATCACAGAGTTTTACAAAAGACAAACCATGTCCCAGACTTCTTACTGTCTCTGCATTGCCAGTCAGCAATTTATTTGGGTTAAATAAAAATAAATACAGACTCCAAAAAGTTCAGGAGATACCACGTATATGCATTGACAGTTGATAAGGGAGAGTGGCCAATTATGCAGAAGTTTGACAAAATAAAAGATCATGAAAAGTACAACTTTGCCATTAATAGCTCCCATAAGCAAAATCTAGCCTTAATTATTTTCCATTTGAGTTACAAGTCAGTTTTGCTAATGCATTTTCATTATCTGCCTTCTCATGAAAATTATTCCCACCAAATTGAGTTTGCCTATAAATTTGTTTGTAAATCTACAAATATGAAGTTGTTAGGTACTTGTAGAAAGAGACTACAGTGATTAACGCAGCAAAAGATTAGAGTAAGGACAATCTGGGTCCTAATCCCAACTGAGCCACTTATAGTGTAACCTTGGGGAAGTTACTTGACCTTCATGTTTCTCAGCAAACTCTGCTGGAAATTAGATACCAGCTGGACCTCAGAGAATACCAGACATGTCTGCTGAACTCTTCCCAATTAGCAGTGTCAGAATAATAGTGAGGAGGCTTGCATTATGATTGTGGGCTGCTATGCACATAAATAAAGTCAAAGATTAATTACCTTCCTTCCATTTCCTGGACAGACTAAACAGATGTTAAAAGGTGGCTTAGGCACTTCGCATCCTGTCCAATTGTTGGCTGTATCATAAATGAAAATAATGGCGCACAAGGCAATTAAACTTTAAAAGGATCCCAACTGTTCCCTTCCACCCAGCATTCTTCTGCACATTCAGCAAGGACATTTATCAGATTATCTGATTAGAAAGATTAGATTTATAGAGGCAGATTCTCAGATGCATCCACAATGAACTACATGCAGTTCTTTAATATGGGATCAGCTCTATGCAACTAGAAAAAGCAAGTCCAAGAGTTTGGTACTCCATTTTAGGGATTACCTTCTGGCCACATTTGCCTCAAACACATCTGCCAATGATCCTATGACCCTAACTTTATTTTATCAAAGAAATTCCTCATGTCAAGTGTATCCCATGCAATTTGGGGATTTTCCTGAACTGAGCCTAAATTTTCTTCTGGCAGCATTTGTTGTATTAGTCAGTTGTGAAGGAAAACAAACAAACAAACAAAAAGCCACAAAAAAAACCACCCCAAAAAAAAGATATAAAAAAAACCCCACAAGAACATAGAGCATGGTGAAGAAAGGAGCAGCCTTTAGTCACTTCAACACTAAAGTACAGCAGTCCCACATAATCCTCAGACCAGTTCAATGAAAGCACGAGAGTGCTGCCATTATATATAGTTCAGATATGGTTTCATGCAAGTATCAGCAGAAGAATATTAAATACCTAAAACATCACCACAGAAGTAATTTGAAGACCCAGATAATAAACCAGCACCATACTATCATATCTTCCATATTTTCTACAAAAGAGAAAATAGATCTCTATAAGTACTTAGAACAGCAGCTAAGTATATACTTACATATATAAAGTCCCAGCAAAATGTATCCAAACAGATAAGTCAAACTTTAGCTCATCTTCTAGATGCAGTTGGTGGACTGCTCATCAGTATCCTGTTGCCATAACATAGTTTCACATCAGAAAATCCTGATGCTTTGTAGGCACTACATTGTCTGTGACAGGAAAGGTGCAACTGCTGTCTATTAAATTGTGATAGCATTTATTCCATCTTTCAGATTCATAGCTTTCCACCTTGTTCTACACCTGAGAAACTCTCAGAAAGAAGTTATGTCATATTCCCAATCCATGTCCCTGATCAAAGCAAGGAAGAATTTTATCCTTTGACAATACAGATGGAAAAAAAAAATATATGTATACTGAAATCTTCTTCTCATTAAAACCAAAGAGTATTATACTTGAAGTTTTAATAGGGTAGAAATGACTCTTAAAGACAGTATATGATGCAGAGAATTAAAAGTTACTAAACTGTATTTCCCTAGGGCACCAAGTGTAGAATTGATCCAGAATACATAGAATGAGTCAAATGGAGATGCCTGTCTTTTTCCATTAATTAAGTGATTGCAAACAGCCATTTCTTAATTACATATTTAACCATTAGATAGCTAGAAGATGAGCTGAATGCCATTTTTAATGGGTTAAGAACACTGTAATGCACTTTCACATACGCATCAAATACTGACAGCATCACTTGTTACAAAACATCTTGCACCCAGAGCATCAGATTTCAGTCAATTACAATTTTATTTAAAATGTTTAATGTGAAGGCTTCCATCTTTGGCTGAACGTCTTGCAAAAAATCAGTCATAAATAAGGATCAGGTTAAGGAACAGTTAAATAAACTGGATATACAGTCCTTGGGACCTGATGGGATGCACCTTATGATGCTTAGAGAGCTGGCTAAAGTCCTTAAGAGGCCACTTTCAATATTTTTCGAAAGTCATAGGAACTGGGGGTTTCCTGTCACTCATCTTCAAGAAGGGTAAGAAGAAGAATCTGTGGAACCGCAGGCCATTTGGCCTCACCTCAGACCCTGGAAAGGTGATGGAGCAAATAAGCCTGAAAAAAAAACATTTGAAAAAAGTGATGGATAAGAGGGTTATTGAGAGTAGTCAGCAGAAATCATGCCTGAACAACCTGACAGCCTTCCTGGATGGTGTGGATGTTGCTTATCTTGATTTCAGTAAAGGCTTTCAGCACTGTCTCTCATAACATCCTCTTAGACAAACAAACGAAGTGTGGCCTAGGTAAATGGACAGTGAGGTGAGTTGAAAACTCAACTGCTCAAAGGTGAAGAGGCTTAGGATGTGACCCCACGTATCAATACAGGATCCAGTACTGTGTAACTTCCTCAATAAAGACTTGGGTGATGGGGCAGAGTACATCCTCAGCAAGTTGCCAAGTCATACAAATTGTGAGGAGTGGTTGATACACCAGCTGGTTGTGCTGCCATTCAGAGAGACATTAGCAGGATGGAGAAATGGACAGACAGGAATGTTGTGAACTTCAGAAAAAAACAGGAGGATGGACTAAATGATCTGAAGGGGTCCATTCCATCCTCACAAGTTCTGTGATTCTATGAGCCTGAACAAAGCTGAGTCAGAAAAAATATAATTTTTTTTCCTTACATTAAAAATACATTTTTTTGACAGAGACTTCTCCTCCTTATATGATTTGAAGCATTAACTGAAATTTGGAAGAGAAAAGGGTTTTGTATCAAGGATACAATGGTGTGGTCCTGTGATCAGTAGTCTCTTAAAGATTAACAATTCATAAGCTTATGCAATATCCAAATTTACATATGCTCAGTAGCAATTTATTAATATCTAAAATTCCAAAAATAGTGCTATCCCCAAGGATGATAAAACTTCCTTATAGCTACAGATTAAAACAGTCAAGGATACCTCTTTTAAATTCTCTCTGAAAGGCTATTTCACTTTATGGATAGCCAGAATCCTTCTTCTAGTTTAATTTTGCTCCTATTGAACTGAAACCTTTCCCTCTTACACTGATACTATTATTCAATGGTGAACATCTTATTTAACTTTGTGAATTTAAGGTTGAATTGGAAAAATAAAGGTTCTTTAAATGCTTTGGAGAAGTAGGTATCAAAGAAGAAGAAAGTTCAGAATAAGGGTGTGGCAGGAAAGATGCAAAAGAAGAGGCGGTACTGGCTTGGCAAGGAGATTTTGTTAGGAGATACTGGTGGCAGAGAAAAACTGGGATTGGGAACTGTCAAGGAAAATGCATGAGGGGAACCACAAGCCATGGGCAGGAGAAATGGTTTGTGTGGTCACAGAATCACAGAATCACAGAAATTAGGGGCTGGAAGGGACCTAGAAGATCATCTAGTCCAACCCCCCTGCCTGAGCAGGATCACCTAGACCAAGTCTCTCAGGAACAGATCCAGGCGGGTCTTAAGTGTCTCCAGAGATGGAGACTCCACAACCCCCCTGGGCAGCC
>VYZU01034007.1:0-18748 GCA_013401355.1 Ceyx cyanopectus
CATCCTATTACTACACTCCCTGACAAGCAGTCCCTCCTTAACTTTCCTTTAGACTGCCTTTAAGTACTAAAAGATCACAGTAAGGTCTTATTAATTAAACTTATTTGGAAAAACTTTAATTAATTTCTACTGGGTTCTGTTAGCTGAGGACTCATCCTCATAAAGGTCAAATAGTGATAAACCTGTACAAGCTTGTGTGTTTTTTCGTGGTCCAATAGAAACATAGAGAACATAACAACTGAATAGAGAACATGATAGACAACACACCAGAAACACATGGGTGGCGGTGACATTCCTTCTGCAGCAATCCCTGCCATACTTAATTTTAAAGTAATTTACATTTCAGGACCTCAAAAATGAGGGGGAAAAAAAGCAGTCTGGTACCATTAAATATGTAAAGACCTTGTGAAATGACCTCAGCATCAACAACGAGCTGGAGTTGTAGCTGCTGAGCCATTATGAACAGGTTTGTGACAGGATTGACTGTGTAGCAGGCACAGGCCTGAGAAGGGTTTCCTAGGCTTGTGACCTGGGTTATTATCTTCATTGATTATTTGTGGCTAGTAATTGGTTGAAAATCCCACCTTTTACATTTTGACTAACATGGTGTTTGACATATGTGGCACTTGCAAAGTATTGCTACACGACTAATAAACAGGCACAATTCTTCAAAGGAATGTATAGACAGACTGAAACCTCGTTCTGCTTGCTTGAGAGTATAGAAAATTGCAACTACCCCGTGTCTTTTTGTACTGTAATAATTATTCCCAACACAGACAATATTTCTGCCAAGTAAAAAGCAGATGCTTGGATCCAAAGTTTTATTTGAAGTGAAGATTCCTCCTCGAGACTAAATTTTCATATGTAATTTGAGTGGAGCTGTTATGATTTTATATTAATATATTAGTGATATATCATCTCTGAATCTCAAAATAATTTCAGCCTGGTGTCATCTCATTGATTTAACAGACTTTAAGGCAGAGTTATTTAGATACTTTTAAGCATCACTGTCTTAATTTAAATAAAAACAAAACCCCCAAACCAAAAACCAAAACCAAAACCAGTTTAACTTCATTTCTCTTAACATGAATTCACATAATGTTAAATGCACAACAGAAGAAGAAAGAAGAAGATTGCGAAGAGGAAGATTATGAAGAAGAAGATGAAGAATAAAAGAAGAAGAAGAAGAAAGGGAAAATGAGTTTTGACTTTGAGAACTGCAATGTGTGAAATGGTGTGCTCAGATAAAATAGGACATAAAATTCAAATTTTTCATAAAGACACGTGGTTTTTTTTGTCATGTTGGGCTGTATGTGATTGCCTGCTGAAGGACCTGAGATAAAGACAAATAATCCTGAAGTACTCCTGCAGACAGAAGCAAATGGTGCCAGGTGATGACTGCTAGATGTAGTGGGAAGTGAAAAGAAATTGAACTCCTTTAGATGATTGCTTCTAATGTACATAAAGCGATGCTACAAGAGGGATGGTTGGGTGGTAGGCAAATGAAGAAGGATGGCTTCGGGTAACTGCTGCTGACTGGGAGTGAGGAGATCCAGGCTGAGCAATGTCAGACAACTACTGCTAAGTGGACATTTGGGGAATGAAGATGAACAACGTCACAGGAAAGCTGCAAAGGAAATGTAAGTCAAACAAAGATTAATAATATTAAAGGATTATTACAGAGGCTGTATAGGGGAATGAAGATAAATAAAGTCAGTCAGTCGCTGAGCAGATATTAGACAAACAAAGCTGACTATAGTGAGATAAGAAAGACACACAGTGCAAAAGATGCCTACAAAAGATTTCTTTAAATGTGTAAAGAAAAGAACACCAAGACTTCTCTCCCTACAGTTCCTTTCTTTTCTTTCCCTTCCCTTTCCTTCTTTCTATAAAGATTTCCACTTCACTCCTAAATCTGCTAGTTTTTATCATCTCCTCTCTCAGATATTTACATAGTGTCATATTTGGCCAGGAAAAAAACATGTAGTTTGAGACTAAATCCTTTTCCCTCTGTAGTAATATCACTCTGTTAAAATCATGACAAAACAAAACGACTCTGATGTGATCAAGGATGAAA
The DNA here is from genome assembly GCA_013401355.1 of Ceyx cyanopectus. NCBI lineage: Eukaryota > Metazoa > Chordata > Aves > Coraciiformes > Alcedinidae > Ceyx > Ceyx cyanopectus. Next base: position 2,078 of record VYZU01034007.1, read on the forward strand.
TTTGGCACCATTTGCTTTGGTCAGGAGTAGTAAATGAGAGAAGATACATGAAGAACAAGAAATACCAAATAACAGTACCTGCTGAGAGGAAAAAGAGAAGTTAATTACTACAATTACAGAAGACTCCAAAACAACATATTGGAACTACATGGCCCATCACTGCGACTGGATTTATCAGTCCCTTCTGATTACTGCTCTACTTGTGTGAAAGCAGTGAGTTTTCAGGGGGACAAAAAAAAGGAAACTTTTGAGGAAAAAGGGAATTAGACATTAGCTGATGTGAATTACACAGTAAATAGCCGAGTGGGTAATGACAAATAGATTGCACCTCTGTTCTAAAATGAAGTAATCAGTAAATAAAAGCCTCACTTGTTGTGTTTTCTCAATCCAGAATCACTCTTTCTAATGACCTGTATTATCACTGACTCCCTTTCCATAATATAGATTTGCCAGGGTAGTTTAATTGATAAACTTGGGAACGTTTACAACTTAATTCATCACTTAGCATGAGGATTTGTGTGACTTTTGTCTGTGTGATCAGATTATATTTCTGCAGTGTAACAAGTGAACATTAATATGTTCTTTATGTTGGGACAGAATAGGAGATGATTGAGAAAATAAAACCATTGTATGCAAACAACATCAAAAAAATCCAACTGCTTTGTGAACTGCTCTTTTAAATTTAGGCAACTTCTTTACACATTTATGGAAGAAATATGTTCTTTCTTGCTGGTTATTTGATAATCAAGGTAAAATAGCCAGTTTTGATGTGTGCCAAGCCTGTTACTCCAAATGTGGAGTTGTTGACAGTGGACACAAGCTTATGGGGCAGGAATGTTTGCTGATCAACCTTCTCTAGTTAATGGTATGTCAAAAATAACATTTTCCTTGTAATTTAGTGATGCATGTAGGGTCACTATATTCCCCCAGCACTGAAGATGTGACACATAAGGATTAATCTATACCAAGCATTTAATATTTTTTGCAATTCCAGAGAAATATTAGGTCCCAGATTTTAGGCTTTAGAATTTAGTCTGAATGAATCCAGGCTAAAGAGGCCAGGTAAACGAGACAGAACATACAGTTCTACTGTGCAGACAGGATTAAAATGAAACCAGAAATAGATGTATTAATCATGTATGGGCAAGCAAAAATATCTGCTTTGCCAGTGTCAGAATTTGTCAACAATACAAGGTCAGCACAGGAAATGGTTCAATTATATATAATCATCTGCCACATATTGCACTGTAGTGCAACAAGCAAAGAGGACTATAAATGATATATAAAGTAAGTGAGGGTTCTCATTGGCTGCCTAAATGAGTGACTTTTGGTTCTCTGTGGTAATTTATTTAATCTGTTATTTAAAGGATAGCTCTCAATTACAAGGTCCTGCAGCACAACATGCTGTTCCACCAGTAAGTACACGGCTTAATTTAGAGATTTTTGGGACAGAAGAGCTTATTACCATCATCTAATCTGACCTTACATTGAACAAGGGCAAAAACTTCCTCCTGAAAAAACAGTTTTGCTATTTTGGATCATCATTGTGTTTCGTTCAGGTTTTGAGAGATCAGTGTTTGTGGTAGGAAAAGAGTTCAAAGAATGGAAGTTGGAAAGTAATGAAGAAGGGCCATAAAGTTTGTATCATGAGGGGAATGCTGTGAATGAAGGATAATTGAATATGGGATGCAGGTGAGGTCAAAACTAGATGGAGCCTACTTTTTTTTTCCAGAACAATAGAAGTTTGTTGAGATAATCAACAGGAGACACAGAACTTTTCTTGACATTGGAGCTCTGAGTTCTTCAGGAGACATCAAGTGCTGTCCCTCAAAACAGATGCCAAGATTCAAAGATGACTTCAAACAGACAGTCAGTTAGTACGGAAGAATAAAGATTTTCAGTTTAGGTGAACTGAATGCAAAGGGTTTTTTTCTATGTCCATTCCAAATAATATTTCCTTAGAAATTATTTTATTTCTCTAGCAGCAATGCAGAATTCCATTTTACACCACAAATTCTGTGACTTGATGGGCTGAAATAAACTTCCCAAATTCTCTTCCCAACAAAACGTACAGACTTCAGATCTGTCTCCTCCTTTATCAGATTTTAAGCTTACTCAACAGGTTGGTGTATTCACACCTCCAAAGATAGAGAGAGGAAAAGCTTTAATCCTGGCCTAATTAAAAGGATTCATCCTTTAGAGGAGGCTGTCTTTGAGTTTCTCATTGTTATAGTATTTATCTCTTGAGGACCTTCCCCTTTCTTCCTCACCACAGCTGAAGTCTATGTAAGATGAACTTTTGAACTGCTGTTTCATAAAAAATAAAGAAGCTTAAGATATTCTCAGCTTCTCTACAGGGAAGACAAGATATTTGTCTCAGTGCAACATGACCTACCCAGAATGAATCTTAGCAATGTTTCTGCCCTGAACAATACACAGAAAGTTAAAAAAAAAAAAAAAAAGAAAAAGGAAAAAAAAAAGAAAGACAGGCTCAGGATTCACTGTGTTTGAAAAAAGATGGATAAAAAGCCCATTAAAATGAAAATGTCTTTTGGAGTTGCTCTCAACTCATAACAATGAAAAAGAGTCTGGTATTGGGCCCACAAAGATTATTCTGACCACATTCTTATCATCCTGTCCTGCAGACATGTAGAAAAAAAACCCAAACCTCAACTCTTCCACAACCCAATGTCAGCAAAATTTGACCTTCAGTGAGTTTGGAGCTCACTTTAAACACATGATTCACACTGCCTACATAAGAAATATTTCCTTTTCTATATGAGAACATCAGAGGCATCTACTACAACCACACCTGCAATCTTCAATGCTAGGAGAGAAACAAATGCTGTTAGAAAACTCTTCAAGCTGCAAGAAGGAAGGTGCTACACTCAGCCCAGCTGTTATTACCTATACACAAGTTTATCATGAGACTAAAGTCCATGTAACTGTAGCTACTTATTATGGAAAAGAGAAAGGCTTTTGTTACACAAAGATGAGAAGAGAATGGATGCATTCAGACAGAACTGAACGTAAGTTATAAGTAGGCAAACCTTTATTTTTTTTGGTCTTAAAGCAAACTCTCAAGCTAAGTGGTAAATTGTAACCGTCACCACATCGATCAGCTACAAGAAAACATAATTATATGTATATATACTCAGGAAAATGTATTGTGCTCACATTCCTTTTTCTCTACTGGTGATTCTGAAAAGGCAGCTCAATGATCCTGGTGTAAGGACCCAAGGGTTGCTGAACAGCACTTAAAAAACACACATAACAGCTTTGCAGATTTTAGGTCCCAAGATTCTTGTGGAAATACTGTGGCTGAATGCTCTTCAAGGGTGATTTTTATGTGAGATCAGAAAAAAAAATGTTCTCTCCAAATAAAGCTTTTGATAGGCACGGTATTGAAGCAGGTGGAAATAATGTTTGGGTTTCCAATCTTCAACAAAGCACTGTCCCTACATGAAGAAAATCACAAACCCACCTATTGTTGTAATGATTCTCTCAGGGATACCCTGTTAATTGTTCTCAACTCTCCCCTAACAGCTCATCAAACTGCAGTGCACAGTTTTGTTCACAGTATTGTGCATGTTGTGATTATCACACTCAGGATGAGTTTCGAGGCACAGGCAGCAAAGAAATTAATGATTTGCTGATATTAATTAAAGATGGTTGAGAGTAGGAAAACTATCTGCCTGGTGAAATATAGGCTGCAAGCATACTTTTTTTTTTTCCTACCAGTTTGAAGAGAATAGTCCAAGTAACTCATCAATAGATTCTTTTAAAATGACCTTTTAAGAGTGAATTTCAGCTTGAAGCCTCCTTCTTTGTATCATGTATACCTCAAAGATCAATGTTAAAAGATTATGGAACTGCTGCACATAGTTCTTTGATATTTGCTCACCTTCCTTCCAAATCTTTCTTTACTCGAGGTTTACTTTCAGCCAGGAGTCAGATTAGTCTCAGTGAGTGAACCCACAGAGCAGTTCTTCAGATCCATAATATATTTGTCTCAGCAGGATTCTATATTGGTTCTCTGCTGCAGAGGCTAAAAACCTGACAACCTCGTTTTCTAGCTTGGTTGTCTATAGCTATGAACCTTAACCTCTACTTCCACGAATAAAAGCCTGGATTAGACTCCTTGGGACTGTTCCTGCACCACAAACATGAAAGGCATCTACACTTCACTTCAGTGGGTGCCAAATCAAGTTGATACTTCCCAAAAAGCATCAAAATATGGAGTTAACGTTGAATACATTGAGTAAATTAAATAAAAAGGAAATGCTGCATTCTAGAAGTGCAGAGAGTTTAATTGTGTTAATGTTAATATTCCTTCAAGGCACTTCTGGTGGTTTTCCCGATGATGTATATTGAGAAAGAATCTTGATAACTGTTTATTCCTACCTGAGTTTTTATTTTCCCAGTATAAGTTTCCAGACAGGTTCCCAGTCAATGCCTCCAGTACAAACCACTTCTCTCTCTCTGGGTCTACAGACATCTACTGAGATCCATTTCATTTTCTTTTGGGAATATCCCAGCCCACGTAGTAGAAACTGTGAAGAACTGCCTGCCCTGTTCCCATTGGCCTTTCCAGCTCTTGTGGATGAGGGAGCAGGATTTGTTTCTTTGGATCCTACCCATCCTAAAAGGATTACATTAATATATCCCAAGGGAAAGAGAGGATAAAGAGTCTTTGTAGCCATTCTCCCTCACCATTTGTTAACTGTGGAACCCGATTAATAGATTATGAGTATTATTGAGTATTTCCATTCAGACTAGTTGAATATGGAATGGAGTTATTTGCTTTCTCTGTACACAAGGTTCTCTTCCCAACAGACACGTCACTGAAGGGTATTTGATAAAAATCATAGGATCACAGAAATGATTGAAAGGGAGCTCTAGAGCTCATCCAGTCCAACCCCCTGCTGAGAGCAGGGACATCACAACTAGAGCAGGGTGCTCAGAGCCTCCTCAAGCCCCACCTGGAATGTCTTCAGGGAAGGGGCCTCCACCACCACCCCGGGTAACCTGTTCCAGTGTCCAGCTCTCTCATGGAAAAGAACTTCTGCCTTAGTTCTCATCTCAATCCACTCCTTTCTCATTTCAAACCATTACCCCTCATCCTTTCACTCCAGGCCTTTGGAAACAGCCCCTCTCCAGGCTTTGGAGCAGCTCCCTTCAGGTACTGGAAGGTGCTCTAAGGTCTCCCTGGAACCTTCTCTTCTCCAGGCTGAACAACCCCAACTCCTTCAGCCTGTCCCCATAGCAGAGCTGTTTCAGCCTCTGAGCATATCCATGGCCTACTCTGGCCCCACTCCATCAGCTCCATGTCCCTCCTGTGGTGAGGGCTCCAGAGCTGGACACAGTACAAGTGTTTCCTTGTCAGTGTTCCAACCCCTCTGTTTGCAGGCTGTGTTATGACAGCAGTTTCCTCCTTACCCTACCGTTATTTGAGTTGTGTTTCATTATTTACTTCTTGTTTTACTCCTGTTTCATATTTCTCACTTAGCACTTCAGAGATTTTCATGAGTTGAGGATAAGACCTTGAGATTTTGCTTTTGTCTGTTTAGAAATAATTCTGAATTATTGTTTAACTTCTCTTGAGCTTTTCTATTGCAGGGATAGCAAACATAGCTGTCCTTGTCTTCCTCTATTTGAGATTTAACGGCTAGTAAATCAACTGACACTAAAATGACTGTGTGGAATGTGCAGAGGTTTAAATGAACCAATGAAGGCATAATGTGCCTGATAATCTGAAAACAAGTAATGACATTTGAAATGATTTTATTTGGAAAGACATCTAGAGGTGAAGGATATTCTGAGCGCTGAAGGGCTGAGCGTGAGGGCTGGTTTTTTTTGTTGTGGCTTTTGGTTGTTGCTGTTTTCTTTCAGAGTGAAATGCAATTAAAAAAGGAGAAGCCTTTGTCATTTTAACTGTCATGATTCAACGCATTGGCTTTTGGTGCCATATGGAAAGGAGAGGAGCAGAGATGCCTGTTTGTGTTACGTCGGATAGCCCCGGTGATATGAACAAGCTCAATCCAGCACAACACAAATCTCTTTGCGGAGTGTGCAATCCTTGTGACAGCTCTGCTCTTCCCTGCTGAGGCAGAAATAAAAAGCTGGTGGCCAAGAAACCTGGGGAGTGATTCTTACACCGTTCCTTAGGGCCTCGGGGCAATATTGCAAAGGAAGCATCCTTGACACATCTTTCTTTGGAGTGCAGAAGGCCAGGGAAGAGCTGTTGTCAGTTTTCTGTGCAAAGTGTGAGTGATTCAGAGCATGCCCTGCTGTGTCGGGCACCCTGTCTGGTAAGGAGGTCACTAGTGTCCTCTCTTTAGCTCTCCTGAATGCCCTGGAAAAGACAGATGTCTTTAGGTACTGCATTTTACTCAGCACTTTACTCAACTTCTCTAAAATGAAGGATTACCAAACAGTTTTGAAAACAATTTATGGTTTGCTTCAAATCTCAGTCCCCCCGTACAAGGCCTGTGGTTAGATCTCACAGTTTAGGTCTTTCTGGTCATTAGGGAGCAGAACTGGAAGAAACACTTTTTAATTACAGTCTTTTTTTTATCCTAGAAGGATCTATTGATAATGGGCCACATCTGACTGCTGGAACAAGTCACTTTGTTCTGTAGATCACAGGGAAACTGAGGCATTGGACCAAAATTACACCAAGTGATCTGTCTTCTACAAGATAAGTTTGCCCTGTGTGCAGACCTATGTTGGGTATTCTCCACCAAACCAAAATGAAATTAGAATGCAGAACTTGCTGGGAGATGTTTTCAAAGAGACTTTTTAGTTCTTTAAGTGGTGAACTTAGATTTGAAAGTATTTGGCTTCTGAGGGGCTTGATTTCACAATTGTGCAAATATGAATTATAAAAAAAGCCACAGGCCTTTTAATCAGGAAGCAAAATTTCTTTGTGTTAAATCATTTTTTCTTCAAGGGAGTTCAAACAATTTATGAAATTAAGACAGTATAATCAGTAAGTTCAAACAGTGAAGCATGAATATTAGGCAAAGGAATATTTGCAGTGAATAGTCTACAATGCACAGACTATCTGAGTGTTGGCTTTTTGTGAGATCTATTCATTAAACAATGACAATTAATGAAAGAATTGAAAAACCCACTTTTTGACACACAGGTTGCAAAGTAAAAAGCACTAAACAACACATTAGTCATCACAAGCTGTTCATTTGGTTTAGCTTTTTATACCTCATGTCTTTCTCAGAGCCAGCTCCAGGTTTAAGCACCTCTTGTTTGCTGCCTTCTGAGAAACAGGGATTATTTATGGTTTAAACCAAAGCTCAGTGTCCATCCTTAGTCCATTTGAAGGAAGCAGTTTCATGCTGCATTGCATATATTACTGAAGTGTAAACCTATCCGTCCATTAATTAATTAAATTTACTCCTAATTCTTCACTTCTTTTTATCCTACTTAATTATCGACTCAAAGAGGAACATTTGCAGCTTGGAGCTGAAAGGATTTTGAATATGAATTTCCTTGGAAGCCTTTAGCCACAGCTGAATGTCATTAACCAAGAAATCTACTATTTAATAAATGTCTAGTATAATAAAAGCCTTCTATTTTCCCAAGAAAATAAAAAAATCTTTTTTTTTTTTTTTCCCATTTACTCCATGGACTCCTGGAATATATTTTAGTGCAGATTAATATTCCTTCCATGTTTATTTCATGTCACACCACTGTTTGTTTTCTTCGCTTTGCTGAAATGCCTTCAGTCCATGTTGATTAGAATCAATCTGGCTTTTGTCCTGCAGTTGTACAGACATTTATTAAATGGCAAAAATTAGATGATCAATGAAGAAATGGTAGTGGGATTCAAAGCAAGCCCTCATAACCTTTGCAGCCCTTTTTACAGCAGGCTTTTGAAATGAGTTTCTTAAAAAGACCTTTATAAAATCTTTCCTGAACAAACAATTCAGGTAATACTTGTTGGCAGAAGAATTTGAGAGAAGCAGAAAACCAAATGAGCTACCTGATTCCTGACCCAGTTTTCAGAGAATGGTCAGCTGGCCTCAACAACCAGGAGAAAAGTCCTTTTGTTAAGCTCAGACTCATTCTAGGACTGGTTTGTAAAGACACTGGTCTGTCTAGATCAGGTAAATACCATCCCTAGGAAGCCAAAGGTGTTGGAGTGGAACCAGAACAGCTATTCCCTAATCTCTGGATGGGTATGATGCATTGCAGTGTCTCCCTATCTCTAGGAGACCATGACTTCAGAATACTTGATAGGACCATTAAGCAGCTGCGTGGCACTTAAACCCAAATGCAAAAACTCGGGCTGAAACAGTGGAATTAACTGAAGAGAATACAAATTAGCCAACAGATTTATTTCTCTCACTGACATAATAAACAAATATTGATGCTTTCCCGTGGTGTAATACATCCTTATTCACTGCTTCACAACTCACTTGGAGCTTCATCATTTTCTCTTCGCTGCTTCTAAATGGGTGATTTATCCCATACTTCTGGAAGTATTAGTCTGTTTACAGGCTTCAGATAGCTAACAGATTGTGCAGCAGAGAAGTAACAACGAGGAGGTTTGCAGTGGTTGAGTGTTGTGCTAGTGCTATTCACCTTTATTTTTATTTTTTTTTTATGCCTGGAAGTTTTAAAGAAGAGAATTAAAGCAAACTGCAGCAGCTCGGTGGTTAACAGAAAGGTTTGGATTGTGGATCTTCCTAATGACTTCTGAGTAACTCCTGCATCTCAAAGTGCCTCCTAGCTTTTGAAAGGTGCACAGATGAGCAAAACAGCCCAGGTTTGCAAACCAGGTTGGACCCCAGGTTGTCACTCCAAGTGCAAACCCAAGGCATGTGTAAAACTGAGTCCAACTTTCATGGGAATGGAGCCCAACTCAAATGGGGTGGAGCTCAAATGCTCCTCACACTCACACAATTGTGTATTCACAATTCAGAGAAGAATAGCCACTTGCTCCTATCTTGAGCTGATACCCCAGACCCACCTCCACACCTGGCAAAGGCAAATACAGAGAGCAATCATTGCAGGAACAAAGGCTGAAACAGTTATGTATGATAAACATTATTTCCAGCTCCTTTCTTTACTCTCAGAATGAGAAATACTCTCATGCATTAAGCATGTAATACTTCTTTTTTTTCATAACGAAATACCCCAAATATTGAAAAATGTAATAAGTATCTTGGTGGAATTTGTAGATAGAATCTTTGTATAAATAAACTGGAAGAGTTTCACTATGAACTTTCATAAAGCCAGGATCTTGTTCATGGGAATTAAGTGCCAGAGTGGTTGTAGACCAGCTCTGCACTTGCACAATCCCACAGAAATAACAACATTCTTATAACCATTAAAAATTAATCTGAAGGTTTTGTACTAATTCTGAGGATTTTTTTTTTTAAAGGAACATATTATATAATATTATTAACATTTAAATAATAAAATAATGAATGCTAGAAGTTTTCTGTGCAGAGATAATAGTGCTCAGGTAGTGTCTCATGGATTTTGATTAAAATGCTTTGACAGACTTTATTCCATTGTTTCTACCTTATTATGTAGAATTGCTTCCAGAGTTATGATTCGATTGACATTAGCACAGCATATAAATCAGAAGTTATTTTATCAAGTAAGCTCTACTGAGATTTGGGAGCTTGAAATCAAACTCGACACAGATCAAAATACTCACCATTTGTTCTGTAGCACTTGAGTTTTACTAAATGAGTTAAATGCTTTTAAAGTTTCTCCCACCCTTTCAAAATGGAGTATTGGAAGCTGTGCCCAATTATGTTATTTTGTGTTGTATTCTAATGCATCTTTTTAGTTATTCTACGTAACATGTAAAATGAATCAAAGGCTGCCAGAAGGTGCAATTTGCTTTTGGGGCATTTTTGGAAGCAATATGCTAGAAAGTGTAATTCACCATTTGCTTTAAATCAGGGGGAAAAAAACCCAGATATATCAGTGGAAAGTAAAACTATCTTGACTAGATTATTGATCCTAGAAAAAGGGAAATGTTGATTAAATCTTCCATTTGCAATTTAATGCTCCAATTTTGCATAAACAGTGGTGGGTGNAAATACCCCAAATATTGAAAAATGTAATAAGTATCTTGGTGGAATTTGTAGATAGAATCTTTGTATAAATAAACTGGAAGAGTTTCACTATGAACTTTCATAAAGCCAGGATCTTGTTCATGGGAATTAAGTGCCAGAGTGGTTGTAGACCAGCTCTGCACTTGCACAATCCCACAGAAATAACAACATTCTTATAACCATTAAAAATTAATCTGAAGGTTTTGTACTAATTCTGAGGATTTTTTTTTTTAAAGGAACATATTATATAATATTATTAACATTTAAATAATAAAATAATGAATGCTAGANGCTTGAAATCAAACTCGACACAGATCAAAATACTCACCATTTGTTCTGTAGCACTTGAGTTTTACTAAATGAGTTAAATGCTTTTAAAGTTTCTCCCACCCTTTCAAAATGGAGTATTGGAAGCTGTGCCCAATTATGTTATTTTGTGTTGTATTCTAATGCATCTTTTTAGTTATTCTACGTAACATGTAAAATGAATCAAAGGCTGCCAGAAGGTGCAATTTGCTTTTGGGGCATTTTTGGAAGCAATATGCTAGAAAGTGTAATTCACCATTTGCTTTAAATCAGGGGGAAAAAAACCCAGATATATCAGTGGAAAGTAAAACTATCTTGACTAGATTATTGATCCTAGAAAAAGGGAAATGTTGATTAAATCTTCCATTTGCAATTTAATGCTCCAATTTTGCATAAACAGTGGTGGGTGTGAAATGAGATAGGTCTGTAAGAGGCATGCAAATCACACTGCTTGCAACTTCACTTTGTTCAATCTTCCTAAAGAAAAGGGCCCCTGGTGGAAAGGGGTGTAAAAAACTCTCTCCCTCATCCCTGCTTAGAGTTCCATCAGGATTTTCTACCTTGCTTCAAGGCCTGAATGATTTGACTCACTGAGAAAACTGGAATTAGTGGGAGGCTCTTTCTACCCGTGCTCATCCTTCTCCAGGACAGCAAGGACATCCTCACCAGTACCTCTGCCCTGGCAAGGAGCCCAAAGCACAATTATTTTCCTTTCTCTCTGAGTTCAGCTTGCAGTAGTTGTTGCTTCTGAATGGGTTTCTTTGACAGCCCCAGGACTTATGTCTTCTGATCTAGCCTGAGGAAAACAGATCTCCTGGCCTGAGCCATGTGAAGGAAACCAAGCTGTGTTGTTCAGTGTTTTCTGTGTCCAGAGCCAAGACCTGCTGCTAAAACCATAATACAGGAAGAGTAAAATTAGAGAGCTGCTTTTCTTGGGGGTATTAATAGCCTTAGGGGGAAAAGAATATATCCCTTATTTATCTCCAAACTAGCCACTGGAGGTTGGAGATCCTTTGTGCAATCTCTGGTCATGGTGCAATTTTACTCATTAAAATCTATTAATCCCTTTCAGCAACACCTGCTGGGCCCAGAAAAGAATATTTCCCTTATTTATCACCAAACTAGCCACTGGAGGTTGGAGATCCTTCGTGCAAGCTCTGCCCATGGTGCAATTTTACCCACTAAAATCTATTCTCCCCTTTCAGCAACACCTGCTGGGTCCAGACACCCACCTTGGGCTTTGGCTTCAGCACAAATCCCAGTTCCAGGAGCTCTGCTTCTCTGGCCAACATCTTCAGAACCTCACTGGCAGCTTCCACATCACCTTAGGGCCTGCTGCTGGCTTGCTGGGCTGGACAGCATTTCTCTCCTGGGTGCTTTTGAAAGTTTTTCATAAAGAGGAATATTCCAGTTTGAATCCATTTGTGACTCTTCCCAGAGTCCTCATTGGTACCTCTGATCTCTGTGGAGGTTGTGTTGTGGCAATCCCACTTTTTCATGTTCAGCTCAGGCAGAAATCTGCTCTGACAACACGTTGTGTTCACCTGAGGATCCTTCTCAGTACTGGTTGATTGCATGGACCATCCTTTCCAATTGCCCAGAGGAAACCAAACAGGTTTTATAGCATTGATCTGATCTATTTCTGGGAGAAATGGACTCAGGTGTCTCTCTAAGGTAGACAGTTCTCTCTTCAACACTGCAGGCAGGTAAATCTCCTTACAGTAGGTGAATCTGGGTTCCTGGGTGACTTGGTCTAGGTGCCCCTGCTCAGGCAGGGGTGTTGGACTAGATGATCTTCTAGGTCCCTTCCAACTCCTAACATCCTGTGCTTCTATGAATCTGTCCCAAAAACATGCAAACCCCATCATTTAGGACACTGAAATTGTACTGGCTAAAAAAAATGATCTTAATCAACATTGTAAGCAGGTTAAAACTGCTTCCAACAGGAGAATCTATCCCTAAAACATGCAAAAGCCAGCATTCAGGACACTGTATTGGCCAGAAGCACAGTAGTCCAAGGAGCACATGAAGTGATCAGCAGGGTAGTTATTAGTGCTGCCATTAGTCCTACTTCTGAGCTAACACAGCTTTGGTTGAAGAGGAGGTGCTCAGCAGATGTTGTTTCAGATTCCCTAAAGCCAGGACAAACCACCCAGCTGCATTTTTCATTCCCATTGTAGAACACACAGCTAGAGCAGAGTTGAACTGAAACACTCTGACAGCAGTGCACATGTTTTAATGCTCATATCATACCACGACTCCATTCAGAACTTGAACAGGGTGACCAAACAACAGCTGTCAGTGCATCATCATGTTTCTAGGAGAAACTACTCCCCCCTCCTCTCCACTCTGGAAGGGTTTCTTTACAGCCTCATTAGCATGCTCTGGTGCAGCAGATTTACCACCACAAGTGGGAGGAGATGCCTGAGGAGCTTCTCGTGAGCCAGGAATCAATGGCTGCTTTGGTGGCTGTTTTCAGCCTCACCCAGCAAACCACACGCCTGGTCGAGCTGTGGAGGGAAATCCATCAAGCAGAATAAACAGCAAGTGAACACACCATCCAAGCCCTTCCCTGGACTTGGTGTTTTTTGTATTCTGCAGGAAAACCAATCAATTCCCACCACTGCTGAGAACACCAAACTCCTGCACGATCAAGTTCTTTCCCATTTCACTGAATTATTTCAAGTGGCTATTCCTCTGTGTGCTTTTCCATTTCTGCATAGCTGTAGATTTCAAGCTTTCCTGTACAGGGCTGCCAAACATAATAATCCTGCTTCTCTCCATCCAGCATAACAACATCTAGAGATTGCCTAATAAATCTCATTTAAAAAAAAATAATACATTCTTGATTCTTTTGATTTGCTTTCTGCTCTCCTAGATTACATTTCTCCTGCTTTACGTTGCCATTTTTCTTTTCTATCTATGGGGAATAGGAAAATAGTTTGCTTTTTGCTTTTTGCTTTTTTTTTCTTGAGTCCCAAACAGAGATTTACATGAAAAATCAGCAGTTCAAACTTTAAATTAAAAAAACACAAACCACTGGAAATTATTAAAGCTATGGTAACATCACAGTAGCAGATACTGCTTTCAGATTCACAGAAATATTTAATAAAATGCTATTTGAACACACTTGCAGGGTCCGTTCAAAGACCAAATTTCTTTTTCTTCTTTTTCTTCTTTATATTTTTTCTTCTTTTTTTTTCTTCTTTTTTTTCTTTTTCTTTTATTTTCTATTTTTATTTCACTTTTTCTTTTTTTTTCTTTCTCTTTTTCTTCTTTTCCTTTTTCTTTCTCTTTCTCTTTTTTTCTTTTCTCTAAATCATAAACACTTGTAAGTCATGGATTGGATCTCTGGACTTAAATTATACAGGGAGCTGAGCTCTTTTTTCTGCTCAGGGATTGCTGCCACATGATCAGGATTGGTGCAGATGCATTTACTATTAACAGCTGGGGCTGCACCTCTCTCTGCTTATGGCTGTTGGCTGCCCTTTCATGTCAGTTAATAAATATTCACTATTTATAGTGTGGAACTGGTCACCTGAGTTATTTGGGTCATGACACACACACACCCCAGAGAAAAAAATGGTAGAAAATACACTTGTTTACATGGAAATAGAGACTTAGGAAGGAAAACCACCCACGCCTCAAAGATGTACCAAGATTATTCAGAGGAATGCTTATGAATATGGAATGATTAAAGGACTTGACTAAAGCCAACCCCCAAATTGGGCTTTGGGATTCAGAGGAAGGTGTTCAGAATTTGTTTGCAGCAGGGGAGAGCTGCAGGAAGAAACTATTTAAAGCATCTTCAGTGTGTAACGTCCCTTGTAAAATGAGTTGCTGCCTATGTGTGTTCATGTGCATCCAGAGGCAAGCCTGAGTCCTGAGTGAATAGCTCTCATGCTCTGATTTACTGCTCTGTGACTTGTGCAGAAGCCACGCCACTTTATCAGCAGGCAACACACCAGTTTGAGCAGAGCAGCTCCCAGCAGCTTTCCCACTGCTTCCCCACTCACAGCAAACTCGTTCCTCAGCATTTCTTCTCCCCAACCTCTACCCAACAGAGCATCTGGCCTCTGGATTGCAAATTCCATCATAGCTCTCTATTTATTTGAAGCTGATGATGGAAATTATATGTTTATTTTTATAATTTATTATAGAAATTTATTTTTATATTTTTTATATTTTTTTATCTATTTATATCCCTTTATTTTTAGTGGATAGTATGGCACCAAGCTGGAAATTAATAGCCTGGAAAAGGGCAAATCTGACCTCAGTTCTGCTGGTGTTTTCTCCTGTGTTTATTATTCACTGAGAACAAAGCCTACTGGCTGGTAGCTGGAATGAACCATATATCTGGTTAGTCCCCAGTTTCCCAGTTGATATTCTGTGCTCCATTACAGCTCAGCAGAGGCTTTGGTGGTGACTCTGGTGTGTGTCAGAACAACAGCTGGATTACACCCCTCGTGTCACTGAGAGGCAGCAGTGGATTATTCATCTACCTGCCTACTGGAAAACTCTGCAGGTGACATTTCAGGGTCACTGTACCCAGAAAGGTTTCCTTGTCTCTCTCACAGTCTGTCTCTGATGGCAGCTGAAAAAAAGCAGTGTAATTAGTTGAACTGCTGCCCCCAAACACCTTAAAAATAATGAAGAAAAGTAAATTAAGTCTCTCTTTAGACAGAAACTGCTCTTTGAGTCCCACAAGCTTATTGCTTCTGGCAGGTATGTGCAGGAACCTGCANAGGGTGCTGTGCACTGCCAGCACCCTCCTGTCTAATGCTTAATTGGTTTCAGGCTTCAGCGACATCAAAGCAAGGCTTAATTTTAAAACTGGCATTTATCTAAACTTATCACCTCTGTACAACCACTAATTGGACTTCAAACTTATCTGATTAGATGTCTTTTTTCTTTTTTTTTTAAATACAGATCTAGATATTTCTGGGTCTTATATTTGTGTTCAACGCTAAATACGACCACTATTCTTGAAGGTGTTGAAATCAATATATCTAAAAAATCAATATATAAAAAATAATATATATAAAAAATGCTGAAGAAACACAGCTCAAGGTTGTAAAAAATTTCCTGGCTCCTGCTGGTGCTTTATTTTTATTTTCACAAACACCATAGACTACTCATAGAATCAGAGAATCATTCAGGTTGGAAAACACCCTTGGGACCAAGTCCAACCATTAATCCTGCTCTACAAAGTTCACCCCTAAACCATGTCCCTCAAAACCACAACCAGTCACCCTTCAACACACCCAGGGCTGGGGACTCAACCACATCCCAAACCACATTTGAACATCCCAAACCCTCACCAACATCTCACCAACATCTCACCAACATCTCACCAACGTCTCCACAGCCACACGCTCCTGCAAAGGATACCAAAAGCAGTGGATTTCAGCTTCTAAGAGGTGATATGCAAAAAATTAAAGGAAACAAATGAATAAAGGGTTTTCTTGCTTTATTTTTACCTCCCCCCCACACCCCTCTTTCTGAATTAGACAGAGCAGAAGCAGAAGTGATCCGTTTATTATGTTGGGGATGGAGTGGAGCTGCCAGCATTATCAAGGCAATACTTAGATAACCCCCATGAGAGAGAAGCAATAAAAAGTGCCCTGCAAGCAATATTACCTCCTAAAGCACCATGGCCAGCTGGATATACAGCTGAATTTCAGAGAGCATCGGTGAGAAATTACTTCCAATTTCATCTGTGATTTATAAATATTCTTCCGAGACCAAAGAAATATCTTCTTTTAATTACCCACCAGTTTTGGTCTTCTGAAAAGAAGGTGAAAATCTCAAGTGCATCTGATCCAAACTCTTTCACAAAATTTTGAGCTATTAGCTCAGAGAAAGTCACAGTTCTGCCTCCTTATCTTTCTCAAACTGGATTTGTTCTGGGCAAAATTTTAACAGATGGTTCCCAGTATCTAATGAATACAGCAGACCATTACAAATGGGACACGAGATACACTCGGATAAAGAAAAAAGGAGTTTGGAAGAAGTGTTGAAAAATACTTCAGAAGTTGGGGAAAATGCAGCTAAATTAAATTCAGGTACTTCATAGTAAGCTAATGACTTGAAACAACAAGACATAAAGTGGTTTTAATTTGAAATGAAACTCATTTAGCATACCTAATAAACCTGCCTCTTGTCTGAGAGCTTTGCTAGAACTCCTGGAGTAGCTGAAGAGCAGCTCACACTCTCCCTTCATTAAATACTTTAAGAAAAAAAAATGGAAGGAAAATGTCTTTTTTTTTTT
>VYZU01034010.1:0-11380 GCA_013401355.1 Ceyx cyanopectus
GTTTGGGTTTTTTTCCCTCTTATCTGAAGTGTACAGCAGAAACAGAGGTGTCTGGAGAGCTAAAAATGATTAGAGGTATGGAAAAGACTTCCATAGGAAACAGAGATTAATACTGCTTAGTGTAGAGACACAGGGCCATGCTTCACCTACACTAAATAATCAATGTTACAGGGGAAGCAAATTGTGTGCATTTTTCCTCTCCCTGAGTAAGAGCAGAAGGATTTAATACAGCTGTCAAATTACAATCTATGTAGAAATGCAAGGCAACACCTCTACAAAGAATGTGAACCAGGGACTCTTCTCACTGCAAGGCAGTGCTGCCTTTCTGCCCTGCCCTCTTACACCATGCTGGGGAGCTGATTCATTAAAAGCTGATGTTGACACATGGGAATGGAGTAAGTGCTGCAGCAGGGGTGCTGCTGAGAGAGCTGTGACAGGGACTTGCTCTTCCTGGAAGATGGTCTGTAGTAAACATCTGAATGGCTGGCATGTCAGAGCACCTGCAGCTGTGTCTCCATGTGTACAAAAAAACTGGCTGTTCCCAGAGGCAGGGGCTTTGGTATAGGTGGATGTGATCAGCAGTGACATGGTGGATGCATAACTTTGATAATTCTTCAGGAAATGCTAGAATCAGACATGAAGAAACCACTGATGTCCCCTTGGTATCAAAAGGTAGTGTGACAACCTGGGTCCACTGGAATTGCTTTGATGTATGTCCTCTGTCAGGGAAGAGGAAAGCTCCAAATTCCCTGGGGGTAGCCATGTTCCTTTTGCTGAAAATCCTTTGATCCTAGAGTTATCCAGCTTGCCAAGTCACCTCCAAGGTTCTGGATGAGTGAGCTGAATTTATTTTTGGAGATCTGGTGGCAATGAGACTTACCCCAGGCTTTGTGTCATGCTGTTGCAGTGTGGTCTGTAATTATGTCATGTTGTTAGTGTTGAGAGCTCTGGGCTATCTTGTTAGGTTTTTCCATGGTGAAGAGGAAAAAAACAAACTTATTCTCACATTCTATTCTCCATTGCTTTCCAGGATTTATATGTTATAGTGAGAAAATTTGAATGTAGAAGCCTACAGAGACTTAGCTTTGAACACGAGGGGGAGGAATTAAAATGGTATGCAATCTGAAGGTTTTTCTTTCTCAATACTATCTAAATTATCAGCTTACTGGCTTTCATTTTGTCCCTTCTATTATAGGCTTACAGTGCTTAATCTAAAGTTTAAGGGCCATAGTATGAACAAACTGAGAAAAGACCATAAAGATACAGCTCTGATTTCTTGAATTGGGCAGTATTTAAAGAACCAAACATACAGACCTCCCACCCTTCAGTTTTCTGTCAGAAGAAAATTGTGTTGCTCTGCTGACTGCACACACACCTGGTGAATCTGCAGATGGGAAGCTTGCCAGAGAGCAACAGCTCCTGTTGGCCAGCTTGGAGGTCTTGGGAGCTGGGAGGAAAAAGGTCTGTCTCCCTTGGATGACAGGGAGCTAACAAAACCCATGGCTGCACTAGGCTTAGTTTAAGTGGCTTTGCCAATTGCATGTGTACAGCTTCCCAGCTTTGTTAAATTCCTTGTTAAATCCAGGGGATAACCTCACCCCACTCCAGAGCTGTAAATACTCTGCTCTGTAAGTGTGCACCTGCAGAGACCCAACAAATCCTGCTTTGCTGCTAGAGAAATCACACCTCTTTGGTAGCAACAGTGAACAGCCTGAGGACACAGAGCAGTACTAACTCAGGGATGCTAACTTGTTAGAAACTTTGCATCACTTTATGTAATAGAGTTTTTCAGTAGAGCTCAGGATACCTCATCTCAACATCTTCTAAGCAGGGTTGATTGTTTTTGTTGGTTTTGTTTTGTTTATGTTCTTTTTTATATTGCTGGTTACTGGCCTTGATGAATAAGCATATCATTTTGTTTATCTCAACATCAGCAGCTGTTTTCATGTTAAGGTGCACGAGGAGTTCTGGGCTTTAGTCAGTCATTAGTTATAATTTATTTTAATTACGGTTTAAATCCCTGAGGAAATTAAATACAATCCACGTGCAGTTTAGCTACAGAGCTGACCTGCAAATACACAGAAACTCAGGATGATAAAACTGTGCTTTTGTGCTTCCTTCCTCTTGTTGGGCTGCTTCTAGACAAGCTTGATTTCTTCAGGCACCAAGCAAAGACTTGGGGAATGCATTACTGGTGAGACAGAACATGCTTCTGGAGCATCACTGTGCCTGTATTATTTTCCCAGTAATTCCAAGATACTAAAATAACATTGGTCCCTGTAGCTGCTATGGCTAAAGAAACTGCCTTAGGTCCAGCAAGCTGTGGAGGTGGGACAAGGATGCATTTCTGGGCTATCTCTGAGTCTCATGAACTAGCCATGCTGCTGTAACCTGTACTTCACATGGTACACTGCCTGCTTTGTACTCTTTGAGATGACAAATATTTGTAAACATAGGATAATTAGCTGTACTATCATGAAAGACATTTCAGAAAAAAAACCAAAATTTACCAGACAGTGGCAAGCTGACATTAGAGGAAACTGGTAGAGACAAGGAACATGCCAATGCCAACACCTATCAAAGGCAGAGCTTTGAGAGATTCAGTGGCATGAAGATAGTCCTCCAAATAAGAAGTCCAACTTCTCTGGAAATGATACCCCAAGAGCAAGGGAGGACATTTACATCACTGTAGGGATTTATCTCTGATGTGGTAAGACTTTGATGTGTTTCATTAGACAGGGTTGGTTGAAAGAAAGCTTTATCTCAAAATGTGATATTATGTCTTAGCTTTTTTTTTTCATGTGGAAATTATCTAGAATGTGGTTATTGTTTATTTGCTTTCAGTTTAAGCTTTGGAAAAAAACTGTGCTTTCTAAAATGTTACACAATACACCCTCAGAAAGAATTCCCTTGAGTTAATACTGTACTTCAATTTTGAAAACATATTTTGGCCTGAAATTTAATTTAATTCAACATTTTAAATTCACTACATATAGTAAAAAGTTTTAGGTCTGAAAGAAAATGTCTGTTAAAATAGTGAAAGTACTTAGCATAAAATAATCATTATGTAGTTTACCTGAGATTTTCTATGGTGAACTTTTAAAAGTTGGAAGTGCTGATGACCCACATACTTCAACTCTGACAACTGGAAGGTTAGCAAAAAGTGGTTAAATGTTTTTTGAATCAAAATTATATTTAAGAATGCCCTTAGACCCGTCACTGAAAAAGGAACAGAGAACAAGGAACAAAGGAAGCTCTTGTCAAAAGAATATAGACACCTGTTGCCTAACCCAGTCTCATCTTCATGTGTCCTAGCATTATCACAAAAGGGAAGCATCTCTGATAGCAGGTCACTATGGCCAGCAGCTAAACTGTGACACCACAAGTGTAGCTGGGTCAATCTGAGAGGGGAATTATTTTTTTTTCTTTTTAATGCTGCTGTTGTAGAACCTGAAGTCCAGTATTGAAGGTGTGAGTAGGAGAGTGTCCTAAACTATTTTATCAAGTTTTAACAGCAATATGAAAGGGAAAGTGCAGAAGTAGTAGTTTTGCTTGGGAGAAACATTCAGGAATTGTACCTCTTTTTACAGAAAGTGAGTGTCATAAACACTGCTCGTACAGAACAGCCATACGTTATATCTGGGAGGAGTTATCTGAAGGGGTGGAGTTAGTTGTTGCTCAGGAGTTAAGCCTTATTTAAAATACTTAAACTCTATTTTCTGTTGTGAAAGTCCCACATCCCTGTCTTTAGAGTGTCATGAATAACTTATGAGGCCTGACTTTTGGAAAACTTTCTCTTTCTTAGAGCTGCTGGTGGCCACAGCTTCAGTAAAGTATGTTTTACATACTGTACTAGATCTGGAGGTTGCACCTCTAGCAGAGCATGTTGCAGGGGCAGTTTCTGCTGGAGATCAGGACAGGGGCTGATTAGGTCTTAATTGTTCTGCCTACCATGTACCCCAACCACCCACCCACACTGCCCATGGGCCAGGAGCCCCATCTGAGTCAGTGGAGCTCAGCCCTAAATTTACAGCAAGTTGCTGGAACTATTGGGGGACCAGTTGCCAGCCTGGGTGCTGAGATGGTGCCCAGGGTGATGAGGACATTGTCCCACGCCAGTGTCTCCTTGGTTCCCTGCATGTCCCTGTTCATGAAGCAGCCTGTTCCTGCTGCTCACTGACTCCATTTTCATGACATCTGGTAAAGATACATTCATAGCATGAGTTAACGAGCAGATGCTCTTGATCTTTACTTCAGAAGGGCCACAGGCAGTTGAAAGGCTACAAAACCCGTGTTTCGTTGTCCTTTGTATTCTTTTGCACACAAAAGGTGTAAAGAAACGTATCTGGATGTTACAGCCGCAGTTAAGTTTAGAATAGAAGTTTGTTATTTTTAGAGGAATAAGGTTTTCAACCTGTCTCTGCTCTCTCAAAACTCACCTGGTTTTAAGGGAAAATTTGTGAAAAGAATTAGACAATATGAAGATGTACAAAGAGTTGATTCTCAAGAAGTTTCTTGTTTCTGTAAAAGGGGAGCCTTGTCTGTATTTGCCCCCCTACCCTGCAGAAATTCTGCAGACACCTGTGAGTGGTGTTTCTTCAGCTCTTGGTCTTGTCTTAAAATGTCCCTCTGCCACGTCTGTGTCTTTGCAGGTTAGTTTGTACAAATGTGGTACAGGCCTATGAATCAAAAACAGAGAAGACCATCCTTGTGATGTTATTAAAGAAAGAAAAGTAGCCTCTACAAAGATATTTTCACATTTGTTGCCAACTTTCTCTGACTGAAGTAGTATATGCCCAATGAATTATCACTGGTTGTCTTGGCCAATTTTTTTTTACTTAATGTTGTAGGGTTTTATTTGTATCCTGAGGAGATGCAGCTTCAAGGCTGACAGAGATAATGCCAAAGACCTGGAAGTCAAATAAAAAGCAGAAGTGACTGGCAGGAACTGAAGCTGGTAAGTACTGCAATAGAAGTGCTATTTAACTTGCTGGCTAATACAAAAAGGTTATTTCTACAGCAACTAGTGGAACAATGTATTTAGCAATTAAATTAATCCAAACAAATAGGGATTTTAACCCCATTGTCCTGGCTAAATTCCAGTTTAGGTAATTACATTTTGGCTACCTGCATTCCTTCTGGAGTTTCTGCTGGGTAAGTTATGGCTTACACTGCATGTGTGTGTGTTGGGCTTGTTATGAACAGTCGTGTAGCAAGTCAGCATCTGGTAAATCCTATCTGTAAAAATAAACTCAACAGAGGTGAGTGCAATTAAGTGGAAGTAGGGAGTTGTTCTGTCGTGTTTTACTTGTTAGTTGGATGCAACAAACACCAGGACTGGCATGTTATAGTGATGGCCATAATATAAGTTGAGGCAGTGGCTAGAAATACACAGACTGACAGACAAACTGGATTAGCATTTCCTTTCTTCCTTCAGCCTTCCTATGTTAGACTTTCTTGTGTTTCCTTCTGAAGATGAACATTTTGCTTTATGTCAAAGCCTGTTGGAAGTGACTGGCTGCATTTTTAATCACATCAGTTCATCCTCCTGGTTGGCAGCACAGACACATAAACAGATACACTGGTGGAGTCCAGAGATAGCACTGGGGAGATGAAACGGGCTGGGTAAACCAGCTTTGAGACAAAGAATCTCTTCCCAATGGCATATGTGCTGCTCCATCCCTTTGGGATGTTCAGCTGAGGCTGGCATACTTCTAAAGCCCTTCAGGGGAAATGCAATGCAACACTGAATTTGGATCCAGCTCACCTCTCCTACTGTATCTGATACAAAGCTATCTCCAGCTGTGGCTTTGAAGCCACTTTGAAGGGCCTGGAATATCATAGGGATTTAATTCATTTTATTGATTGTAAGATCATTTGGAAAGGATCTTCTCTGCAAAACTGAAATGTGAAAGCATGAATCAGGGTTAATGTGCTGTATTGTCCATTAATTTCCCCTTTCCTGTTCCATTTCAGAAAATATGTTATGTTTTGTAAGCTGACAAGATGAATGTGTTGTAGGTAGCACACAGTGAGCTGGTCAGGGAGTCCTTTTCCTCTGTTTCTGATGGAGCTGAAGAAAAGGCTCATTGTTCCAAGCTGAGGCACTAAGAATCTATTCAGCTCAGTCACATATGAGATATGAGTGGGTAAGTGCACTGACATTTGGATATGGAGACACTAGGGAAATTCAGAACCACCAGCATATTAATTACAGTTTGGGGACAGCTTTGCCAAAATGCATGCAGCCTGTTACCATAGCCTGGACTTGGGAACTTTCTCTTCATGTGCAAGTGAAGACACGTTCAGCTTTTGTGAAGAGCTGCAGTTACCTGGAGATAGGGCATGTGCATATCACCTCACAATGAGCAGCTGACAGAAGCCAGCTCATTGTTACAGGCAGCAGAATGAATTAACAGGAATAATGAGTTCTGATGCAAAGAAGTAGTTCCTTTCACCTAGACAAATGTTTTAGCAGCTGTGCAAAACACTTAGGGTCCTTGGGTGAATGAGTTAGGAGGAAAGAACATTGGCAATCAAATTGTAATGGGGATTACTTTTGATCACAAAGATCTTTTGGTGCTTCAATTCAAAATTTGCAAAATAAAAAAAAAAGATTTTATTTATCAAAGGGAAAACATTTTCAGCAGGATAAACAGAAAAATGTATCAGCTTTAAGCTCTTCTTAACAAGTTTAGTTTACTTCTGTTAAAATGATTCAGCCATCACCATTTCTCTAGGATAGATATTTTGTTGGGGCAACTAATTTGAATGTGCATGATAAATGAACTGCAGTGAAACTTCCAATTTTTATCAGCACTAACCCTTGATCTTAATTAACTCCACATCTGCTTCCATAGAAACCAACAATACAATCAATAAAATACTACAGTTAGTTGCTTGTACTGAAGAGGTATGCTGAAAGAATTCACTTCATTTGCTCCTGACCAATTGGGCTTGTGGACACAGCAAGGAGTGTAATGTATTGCCCTCAAAGGTATAGCTGGGCTTGATCAAGGGCCTGATCCCTGCAAGAGAAAAGTACATCACTCAGTGAAATCCCCTTTGCTGCACATAAGTGTGAGCAAGATGTAAAAGAAGGGTGGGACCTTTCTTCTCATTGACTGATAGCAGTTCTGATGGAGACAATGGGAGAAGTCTATTCTTTTTTTTTGTTTTCATACAGAGAGGAGTTGGATCAATATCCAATATCTATCTATAACGTGGGAGAAGCTCATGTGGCTTCCTCTATTCACAGGAAGAATTCAAAGCACAGTGAAGGAGTACAGCTATAGCATGCTTGGGAACACATTTGGGTAACATCTTCCAGCTGCCTGAGTACCTTCACCACCAGAGCTTGCAACACCCTCTCTCTTTTACACAAACATATCCAGCAATGCATAGACCCCATGCTAAATTGCTTGGGGGGGGAATAAAATCAAAAGCAATGAACTGCTACAGCAATGCTTTGTAAGCCAAGTGCGTTGCTATGCCATGTAATTTTCAGCCTTCAGAGTGGTGCACTTAGAAGTCTATTAGTGGGCACTCTGTACCTTGCTATTGTTCAAGTCTAAAGGTTGCAGGAATGTAGTTTAGCCTGAGTATATTGTTAGTCAGTGGCTATGCCAAATATCCTTAGTTTTTGAAAAAAAAGATAATTTTGAGAAGAGTTATGCAGAAAGAAGTCACCTCTGTTGGGGTCAGAAGGGCTGATGAGGCTTGGTATGATGCCATTGTGGAATTCAGGATAGGGCAGACCCAGGGACATAACCATATCACTTGGTGACAAATAATCTGAAATTTAATTTACCTAGTGGGATGGATGGACCTGGGATAACAATTTTTATAGTAAGATTTCTGTTTGAAGACACTTGTACATGGCACACTCATGCCAGTCAAGGTCCCAGCCCCTATGGCTTCATTTGGGCCATCAAGGGGAGATAAATACTCCCCTGACTGACTGACTTAGGTCCTGGCTTGCAGCTTGTGTATATAACATTTCCACTTCCTGCTCAGCCTTTAGCATGGCATCAGGCAGCTGCAGAGACACAGCTCCAAACTCATTAGGATCCCTAATTTTTGTCATCTGGTTTCAGTCATGTGGCCAGTAGTGTGTCACATGTATGTTATCCATATATATTTGAATACATTTTTGTATAAAGCATAATCACCTGTTGGTATGTTTCATGCATTTTTAGTGCTTTGAAATACTCCACAGTAAGTATATAGTACAATAGTAAGTATATAAGTATAGTAAGTATATAGTGCCTCCCTAGACAGAAAGAACATTTTACTACTCAGAGTTAACAACTGGCTTCATCAAGCACAGAAAAAGGCTGCACCTGCTGTGTCAGACATACAGACATTTCCAAAAAGGTGAGAGTAGTTAATAGTCTATTAAGGAATATCAAGTAGTTATATGAAGAAAGATAGGGGAATAAGAATGGAAGTGAGAAACTCAATGAATCCTCAAGGAAGTTTCCTCATAGAAGTGCAAAACCCAGCCTATTTCCCCAGACCAAGAGTCTCTCCTATTAAAATAACTCAGAAGTAAAGAAAGCACTGGTGAGGAACGGGACTCTCCACAAGAAGTCTGGGAATGTTTAATAATCTTAAAAGCTGAAAGAGTGAGGGAGGGACATTTTGCAGACAAGATACTTTGTAATTATGTTTGTACATTTTGAACTTTTGTAAATTAATACTTGCATTTGAAATAATTTGAAATAACCTGGCTTGAGTTCTGAGGGGTTTCAAGTTTATTACTGTTAAAGCATTCAACTTCTGTGAAAGGGAGACCTCTATAGTCATTGGGGTATTTTGTTTATTTTGAGGGGTTTTTTTTCTATAATAGCTATCTTAAATTTCTCCAGTGTTGTAAAGAAATAACAGCTCCAGGCTCGTGGACCACTTGGGATGCAGGGGGTGAATGGAAGAAATGTGTGATGGGTACAGCTGTTATCCAAGTAAGTATCCTGCTGCATGGACAACAGAAAGAATGTCAGGAGCCTGAGGGTCCTGAGGGAGCTTGACACTGATAGATATTGGGTTTGATCTCATCTGTATGAAAAAGCCCACACAGCACAGCAACCCCAAAACAAACCAACCAACCACTTGGCTACAGGCTCTGTGGTGTTTTGTCCTGGACCTCAGTGACAGTGTCCTGCAGCTTGCTATAGATGATCACCACCATCTGGGTCTTTCACAATACTGATACAAAGTTAAGTGTCATATTAGTGTTAAACAGTGTGACACTATCAACAGATGAGGCAGGGGATTTGGGGACACAGTTGCAGTGGTCACAGAGGGTGCAGCTAGATTTTAAGATGCATATTGGAATTACCATGAGAGAACTTAATGCTCTTGGTAATGCAGACATTTAGAAATTCAACTCTACTATTATAATACTGATAGTTTGCCCATCACTTACAAGAGCTAGTTCATTTTTGAGAAGGGATGTGATAAATTGCTCGGAAAATTAGTTTTTTCTGCTTTATATGTTTTCCTTTAAACGTTTCCCTTGGGTGTTTTTATTTAAGCAAATGAAAAAGGCATTTGTATATGCTCATGTTTCTGTGAGTACAGTGTGCATATCTAGATTCTTTTAGATGCTGATTGGTTTTTTTTTTTAATTTCCCTGTCATGGAGGTGGACACACACACAAAAGTAGTTTATGTGTGTGTATTCATGTATTACAGGTAGGGCTGATAAGAGTTTCTGTAATTAAAAATTGCCAAACTTCTTGTTGTAACTTCTGGCTGGGTGTTTCTGCTGCTTGGTTTTTCTTTTCTAATTGAATGAGGCAGAACAGGTAGCATTCCTGAGCTGAGCAGTGCTCCATAAGCTACCTCCAGTCCTAAATCACTTTAATCACCCCCCCATCCACAAATATGTACAAGGAGAGCAGTGGCNAAGGAAACTGAGAGGAGACCTTACCACTCTACAACTTCCTGAAAGGAGGTTAAAGTGAGGTGATTGTCTCTGTTTTCCCAGGTATCAAGTGATAGGACAAGAGGACACAGCCTCTGCACCAGGGGAATATTAGACTAGATATTAGGAAAAATTTCTCAATTTCACAGAAAGGTTTGTCAAGCACTGGAACAGGCTGCTCAGGGAAGTGGTGGAGTCACCATTCCTGAAGGGATTTAAAAGACTCGTAGATGTCACACTTAGGGATGTGGTTTAGTGGTGACCTGGTAATGCTGGGTTAATGGTTGGACTTGAAAATCTTGAAGTTCTCCTCCAGTCAGAATGATTCGATGATCAGAAGGCTTCATTATTCCCAATTTCAGAGTGAGGCTTCAAAATCTGAATTGAGCAGGGAGTTTCTGTTAGGCTTGCTCCTGTTGTTATGTCTGTGGGGGGAAAAAAGACAATTCCTCTGTCAGTCAAACTACAAAGCCTTTGAAAATACCCGATTTGCTGGAGTTCAACAAAGTTCATAAGTTTGACAGTTAAGCCTTCCAAAGCTTCTGCTTGGATGGGGCATAGTTTAGGACAGGACTGAAACAGCCTGCCTGGTAATTGCATATAATGTCAGACCTGAACAGAAAGAAGGATTTTATTTCCCCTCTTCAAGGAGAGAAGCCCCTGCTGGGCACAAATACCAGAAATATGACCTCTTCTCAGGTATGAGAGATGGAATTTTCCGAGGAGGCAGGCGTATGCTGGTGACTACGTGAAATGAGGCAAAAGGGCAAAAACTGAAGTATAGAGGTGGCAGAGGAAAAAAAAAAAGCCTGAAACCTGTGAGGAAAGGGGATGGGGACTGCTTGGCAAGATGAGAAAGAGGAAAACAAATGGCATGAGGGATAAAGTTTGTGTGAAGAAAGAAATTGCAAGGCTGGTTTGACTACAAAAAAATGGAGTTTAAATTAATGGAGCAAGGGGTAGGGGAAAGTTATGAAAAGCAACGAAGTAACAAAGGATAGGATTGTTAGAAAGATATAAAAGAGGAATACAGAGGTGGCCTTGAGACTGGCTGAGGAACTGGCAAGACCATTTTAGACTGGGAACTGGTGTGAGAAGGGAAGATGAAGCAGACAAAAGGAAAATACAGAACAAGGTGAGGAGCTGGCAGAGTAGAAACCAGGCCAATTTGAAAAAGGATGCAATGGTCAAGAGAAAATTTTCTCACTAATAGCAAGGCCTGTCATTCATTAGTCACTGTTTTTTGTTTGTCACCAACCAGGCATCCACAATTAGTGTATTTTTCCCTTATTCTAATATTTTTTTATCAGTTTCCCATTTGTAAACTGTGGATTGTTCCATCCTCTCAATTCAGAATAGTGTTGGGAAGATAAATCACATAATGTTTGTGAAAGACTCACATACAGCAGTGATGAGCATCACAGTAACATCCAGGAGGAAATTAATAATTCTG
>VYZU01034011.1:0-101201 GCA_013401355.1 Ceyx cyanopectus
TGAGTTAGCTGTGCCCCCATTCTGTGTGTGCCACCATGTCTTGCTGACACCTCCAAAGCAGCACTGCTCAGAGGGCCAGCAGTGGACTCCTGTTCAGCACAGATGTCCCCTCCTTTCCCAAACAAAGCAGTGGCTGGAGTTTTTGATCCTGGATCACTACATGAGTAGTTTTTATTCCCTAACCCACCTCTTGTGACCTGCTGTTTTCCTTGATGCCCCTAACTGGGTTGGCACCCTCTGCTGGAAAGGTCACTCATGGACAGTGGCAGCTGCAATCACCACCCTTCTGCAGCTGTGGCAGCTCCTCTCTCTTGTCTGCAGCCAAAATTAGTTAGGCTGTCCCAGTCCCATCTTGATCTAGCCAATTGTCCACTTGACAGAGCTTCAGCAAAGCCAAAGAACTTGCAGGCAGCCTGTTCAAGTTCTTTAAAAAACTGTTTATTATCACAGTGGACAAGTGGAAAAAACCATAATGATGTGTAGACATCTTAGCAAGTTAGAAGAGAGTCTTTACAGTTACAAGTGTCTGTGACATTGAGTACTCAAGTGTCTCACTACAGGCGGCAAATGTTTTGCTGAAACGTGCTCCGCACACACTGCAGTAAGGCTATGAGACAAGAAATGCAGCCCGAAATGCTATGATAATAAACAAGGAAACTCTGGCTGCTCCCAGAGCAGCAGCCCATCTCCCCAGCACCAGATTCCTGAAGCTGTGACATGCTACATGAAGCAGACACCCTCCACTGCTGACTGAGTTCGGGGCAGGGTGCTGCCAATCCCTCAGTTTTGACAGAGCCAGACTAAGCTGTGCTCAGACTTTCAGCCTTGCCCAGGTGAGTGCTTGCAGCCCAGATGAGTTGCCATGACTGGCATGGATACTGGCACCATAACAGGTGCCAAACTCTGTCCTTTGTGGAGCTGGGCTTGATTTTGCCACCAGTTGCTCTGACGCTGCATTTAGCTGCTGCAGTCACAGACACTCCTGTCCCTGAAAACACTACCTGCGGTGCTTGGCTTGTAACAGGCAAGCATGTAACAGATTTGCAGCTGGGCTGAGGTGGTGCTCACACTATGGATAGCTCCAAAGGCTGCTTCAAACCAAAAAGGGGGCAGAAGTCTGCACTGGAAGGCTTGAAGGCAGTTGTCAGGGGCACTTTGTACTGCTTTGGTCTATCGGTGAAATGAAGACTGGAGATGGAGTTTTAAATTATATTTTATACTTGGTAAATAAGCAAATAACTAAGTGTGATTAAGCAAACGGGGAGCATGTTTCTCTCAGTCATATTTTGGTGAAGGCCCTTCCTGCACCAGTGTCTCCTCCCCTCCAGAAGGGCAGACTGGCAAAGCAGAAACAACATTTTGACAAGGTGCATGGGTGTCCAGTTTGTTAAAGTCACTTAGAAGTCTTTTAAAGACTTTTGAAGGCCTTGCTATGGCAGATGTTTTACAACTGAAATCCAGCTCATCAGTAGCTCTGTGCCCTTTTGCTTTGGTAAACAAATGGCTCAGGTGCAGAAATCATTCCAGTTAGCTGGCTTCCCTCAGGTATGGTCTGAAAGTCTCATCCCTGTGAAAAAACAGTGCTGGTACCATGGGTAGGGAGGAAAAGCCACTGAAAAATAATGAAACACCAAGTTGGTTTTCTAATTTTTTTTTTCTTTACTGTGGGTTTTGTGAAAAGCTTTATGAGTATTTCAAAATGCATTATTAGCAAGCTGGAGGGAGTGGACAGATTTAGGGGCTGCGAAAAGTTTGCTACCACATAGGAAACAGAGAACCTCTGACCTGCAAAGCCCTTTTTAATATTTTGCTTTATGGGGCATATCTGGGAGATGGCAAGGTGAGTTTGTTGGTTTGGCATTTTAACTGGAGATTCTTCTTCCAGCCCACCAAGGTTTTTAGGGGTTAGTCAGCAACTGAAGATTTGAGTTTCCCAAAGTAGAAAGAAGATTTTGAGTTTACCTTTATAAAGTGTGCCTGATATGCACACAAAAGAAAATAACCAAATATCCCTTCTTTGCAAATTAGTTGTTTTTAAGGGCACCTGAAGTTATGCTCCCTAAACACTGTTTCAGGGGAATAATGTTTTCTTGCTGGTCCTTATCATTGCTGTCTGCCCCTTCCCTTGCAATTTCCACTCATTCAAGCATAGAATCAAAGCTTTCTAAGCAAATCTCAATCCCTTGCTGTGCTTGCATGTTGCCAGGAGAAGGGATTTCTACTTGACGCAATTGATTTTCAGTCTCCTTTCTCCCCACTGAAGCCAGGCAACTTACTGTTGGTGCACTGCCACCAGAGCAGGGTCTAGGCCAAGAGCCAAGGTAATGAACAGCCTGCTAATTAATTTTTCACGTTTATCTGCAGACCACCTCCCCAGAACAAACACCGTGAAAACAGGAGGTGGCAGTTTCTATGCAGC
The DNA here is from genome assembly GCA_013401355.1 of Ceyx cyanopectus. Classification (NCBI taxonomy): domain Eukaryota; kingdom Metazoa; phylum Chordata; class Aves; order Coraciiformes; family Alcedinidae; genus Ceyx; species Ceyx cyanopectus. The sequence continues at coordinate 2,420 of VYZU01034011.1, forward strand.
CCTCAGGAAATCTTAAGCAAAAGCATTTTACTGCCAGTTTTCTGCTTTTACAGGGATGACAGTAAGGATTTCTGGCTTTATAAAAGAAAATGTATTGGCTTCAATATGGAGATAAAAGATTACTGAAAGTAATTTGAGCCTGATGTAGCTGTTTCTTGGAGAGAAAAAAAAAGAGGCAGTGTGTTCAGTGGTGCCCATAGTCAGTGGAAAAATAAGGGCCTTATTTTTAGACAGGAGAAAGGTATTAAAATTGAAAACATTGGTATCATACAACTATTATAAATGGGTTATGTTTCCAGTAAAGCTATGTATGTTCATTTTCAGGTATGAGGCAGATAATAGCTTGTGGAGTTTGTGCATCTTGCACCCTTTCTTGCATATATATATATATACACGTGTGTGCATATAATGTATATAAATAAGTTAGAGGTTATTTACATTAGTGTACAAAATAAATCTAAACTTAGTTATCAAAATGCATACATCTGCCAGTGGGTTTGGTCTGTTAACACTTTGCATTTCATCTTCAAAGCTCTACACAAACCTTCCCACTCACCAAAAGGATTAAGAATAACAGGCAGGGTAAGAGATGGAGCTGAGGGAGTGCAGCAAGTTCATAAAAAGGCAGCTAATCCTGGATGTCTCTCGTGCCACGAGCACTGCAGATTTACAGCTGTATAAAATCCCCAGTCAAGTGTCTGAACAGCCTCTAACACGAAGGTTGTCACAATGGGCAAGTCCTCATTCAAAAGCAAATGATCCGTTCTTCATTTTCAAAAGCTTTGGCCTCTTCTTGGCTTACCAGGTTCCCATGCAAACTGGAGGGGAAAAAGAAAAGGGATGTGACTGTTGCCCATCTTCTGTTTTCTCAAGGGTTTGGAGCAGAGATCCCAGCTTTGCAATGCCATCTGTGTGAGCTGCCTGCTTCTCCAGGGCAGAGCTGGGAACTGGCCTCAGACAGGTAAGCTACAGCACTGCTGTTCCACTGCATGCACAAGGAACAAGGGTACTTCACTGGACTAAAGTCAGTGTTGGATACCCAGCTGTTTGCATTTCAGCAAGCAGCACAGAGCTGGCAAAGGTTCTACCATGCAGTTGGCTAGTTTGAAGAGATTTAAATAACCTTCAGAGCATTTTGTGTCTTCCATGACAACCGGGAAGAAATCTGTTTCATACTCAGGCATTCCTAATGTGAAATGAATTACAGCAAAATTTTCAAGTCAGTTTATCTACTTTGATATTTACACCCCTCAAAATGAGCAGCCTGCTAAGTTCAGCTTTCAGAAATGTTGAAATCTATGTAACCATTTCGACTTGTGAAATTCTGGGGGCTAATGAACACCTCTGAAAATTCAGGCAAGAAGCAAAAGACAGATTTTAGTCTGAGTAGGAACTGCTGCCTCTTCTGTAGACAAAAGCTGACAGTGGCCTTTGAAAAAAGCATCTGTTCCACATCTCCAGGGAATCCACTAGTCAGATAGTGAGTCATTGTCTTTCTAAGCAAGAATTCAGTGTCCTTTCCCTAAAACAAATATATATATTTAAAAATAAATGTCATGTTCAATAATAAAGCAGCAGTGCTAAAAGCAGCACAGTTATTGACTGCTGAGCTCCCTGAGGTGAGGGAAGGAATGTGGTGTTTGGCTTTGTGCCTTACAATGCACGTGTGATTATGTGAAGCCCACCTAACTAAAACAAACAAATCTTACAAAAAGTTAATCTTCTTGTAGCTTAGCACTTTCAGTGTGTTTGGAGCACTGCCCAAAGAAAATCCAAGCACAAATTCTTTGAACCAAATTAGTAATGCTAATTAAACGTAACCATCTCCTGCTTGGTGGGATTTAGCTCCTGGAAAGCATGAACATGATCAGAAGTTTAAAAATAAATCGGGGCAAGCAAAAGTTGATTTATAAATTTAGGCTCCACTTCTGCAAACACACATGTTCTGCCAATCAGTGGAACACACAGATGTGAACTAACAAAACTGCTTGACACACAGAGAAGTGTTTCAGTAACAGGCTGTTTACCTGTTTGAAAAGCACAGCTGGAACTACAACCCCTGCCTCACTTAACCTTGCTCTGATTTTTTTACACTGGAAATTAGTAATGCCAGAAGGGTTTTAAAGGGCAAGAAAGATGACAAAGTGAGCTTTTGAGGAAGGGATCTTTACCAGATTTCTTTAATAGCTGTATTCTCCTTGAGAGCTTCGCTGAGGTACTTCACTCCCTTGGCTGTAATTTGGTTCTGGATAAGCCTGAGAAGAAAGCACTTCATGTCAAACTAACATGAAACTAATTTACAGCACGTGTACAACCCATGCTCAGCTTGATGTCAAGGAGCAAAGCTGTCTGTTTGCTTGGATTGCAAGGACTTGGTAAAGGAATCAAAATGCAAAAGGATCCAGTATATTCATTCAGCTACTGGGAAACACTTGAATTCTGCTTCCAGTTCAACTGCCTCTCTAGGTCAGTATCTTTTGGAGGTATCCACTGGTATAGCCAACAAAGAGGGACACAAATCTGTCTGCTGGCAGAAACCCTCAGACAATACTGAGCCACAGTAAAGATGTATCTAGATTACTGTGCCTGCTTTGGATGGGCACCTCTGACAACCTGCATGTTTCCTAAGGGGTGGGATCTAGGATTAATCCAGGGAATGGTGCGATGTGGTTAGCACAGTCTTTGTAAAGGGACTCAATTTCTCCTGTTCTCTTGCTCACTTGGAATGAATGGGTGGTATTTGTTTCACAGACCACATCTGCCCAGCCTTAGCCATGGATAAATTCTTGTGAACTTCTGGATTAGAACAGCCAGTGCTGTGTTTTCTTAGAAGCTGAACAAGTCTCTTTGTGATTACTAGAAATATTCCCTGTTCTCCTGGGGATTGATGTTTTATAGATGAGTGTCCTGCATGAGTGAAAGTGCAAGTCCTGTAAGAAACATCAAGCAAACAGGACATGTATTTAAGTGTCATGTAGGTTCTTGTTTGAAGAGTAGGAGTTGAGCTTGACAGTTCCATAGTATAATCATAAATAGTAAGAATCATAATAAGTTTATTCTATTCTAGTTGTCTCCTTGTATTTTTTTTTTAATTTGTGTTTGAGGCCAGTACAGCTCCCCTGAGGGGAGATTAAATCATCAGTAGTTCAAATGGTACCAGGACACACAAACAGCCTCAACTTTCCCTGTATGAAAGCAAGTTCAGAATGCTAGACAGCAACTTTTTAACTTTCCATTAGAACTGTCTACAACCAGTCAGCTGCATCCAGACCATGCACAGAAAGCTTACTGTGACCTAGATAGACTTGGAAGGTGAAGCTTTAATGCAGTGACTACCAAAGAGCCTGTGCCTCTGTGGAATGTAACTCACCATAAATGCACCAGTTTCTTGTTGACCTTCAGCATCTCTGCAAAACTCATTGCTGCCTCATCATCCAGCTCGTTTTTGGTCAACCTAAGTGGGAGAGAAAATGTTCCCTTCGGGTGTTCCCATTGTTTTTCAGCTCCCTGTTAATTCCAGCTTGTCTGTGACAACTTTAGACAGCCAAAGGGGCATGTTCCTGCCCTGAGAACTTTCTAAAGGCTGGACATGAAAAAGATACTGAAAAGAAGTTCTGGAGGTTAAAGAGACAAGAAAATCAGATCTGTATTTCTCAGAGCAATGTTCTAATGATATGTTCTTGTGATGTTTTAGTATCTAAAAGGTGAATGAGGGGTAGTGGAAAAAGGTAGAGAGGTAGAGACAACACTGAAGAAGTGCAAAAAATCAGGACAAAGAACTTGACTTCTGATGACAGAAGTGAGAGAAGATGTGGAACACAAGATGGAGGAACGAGGACAGGGATGACATTAGGGCACTGGAATGTGTCCTAAAGGCAACATGCTGCTGATCCATGACTCATGTCCCCATTCTTCCAAACAGAAGAGAGCTTGCTGGTAGTGAAAGCACAGGGGATGAGGGGAGGGAGAGAAGGAGGAGGAGAGAGTGGGAAGCAGTGATGGGATTGGAGGAAATAAAATGAGACTGCAGCTATCTCTGGAGAAAGGAGATGTAGAGCCCACTGTCCCTTACCAGAATATTCTGACAGAGTTGTTGTGTTGCATGGCTTCAGCAATGCTCTTGCCTCCCTCTGTGGTGATGCCATTGAAGGCGAGACTGTGAAGATACAAATGTGTAAGAAACAGCATCAGTTGGCCCTTCCCCTGCCAAGTGCTAGTGAATATCCTGTACAAACACTTTACCAGTTATCAGTTCAGCATCTGGCTGTTTCAAAGGCTCACACAGTTTGCAAACCAGTAAGTCCTTAAGACTTTGACAAGTGAGAACAGTTCAGAAGCTATAGATCTGTCTTACAGGCCACAAGGTTTGCTGTCACTGAGTTGTACTCTTGGGACTGAAAGCAGAATTGCAACCAGTGATTTTGAGAGGCAAGGCTTTTAACGAGGACAGAGAGTTGTGCTTAGCTCTACACAGGTTTTTACATGCATGTGTCATCCCAAGTCCCTATACAAACTGGGCATTTTGCCTTCTAAGTCCTTCAGATGCCTGAATACCTCATTCTTCTTCCAAGCACAGCACCTGTTGTGTAGGGAGCTGAGCATGTAAATGCAAGCTTTCCATTACAAACCACAAACATTTCTTAGTTTGCCCTTCATTTTTTGAGGAGACACTGGCAAAATCATCCAGACAAAGTTCTGCTCCAGGCTTTGAGAAGAAGGGGAAAAAAAAAAAGGCATTTCCCCCCAACAAAAGCCAGGTCAGAGCCTGAAAATAATGTATGGTCTCAAAAAAGGCTGAAAGGGGGATCAAGTAGAACAGTCTAAATCTGTTAGCACAAGTCCCTTCTGGCTTCAGCTGAAACTAGATATTCTCTGTCCATCATGACTGGGCCTGAAAATGGCCAACAGACCAAAGTAAACTGGCATAGCAGGGACTGTTTCTCCTTAATCTTTGCACAAAGCTATCACTGGTGATAAATCTGAATTCAAATAATGTAAGATTAACCAGTGGAAGACCAAAGATGAACCCAAATTCAAGTACACTGCAGAGTAGATTCACCCTGCACTGGTGCCAGCAAAACCAGAGCTCCAGCCAGCACAGTTACTTCTCCTTTCTTTTGCAAACACATCAGCATCTTTGTTCCTGTCTGAGAATCCCTCAGCTCTGATTCAGGTTCAGCAAGTTTTCTTTCAAGTCTGACACATCTGGATGGGCTCTGCAGCGATGGAAGATGGATATTTCAGACAGCTTTTAAGTGTAAATATATCTAGGTCACTGCACCTGCTCAGCTATTCATTTTTAAGCCTGGCTATCTGCTCACAGAAAAGGAGGACAACAGCACCGGCTCTGAAATCCCTGCATTTGAAGTGGTAGCAAGAAGCTCTCCAGAGATCCCCAAACTCCCCAAGTGCTGCATCTCTAAAGAAACTAGTGCCATGTGCCACCTTGTGGGGAAACCAAGGAGCCTCCTCTGCTCCCTCACCATGGAGGCCAGTGGAATTTGGAGGCAAATCAAAAGGATCACCGTGAACCAAGAGCTCCAGCTGAGTGGAGGGACTGCAGAAGAGCAGCAGCCACCACAACAGGCATCTTTAAACCCCAGCCAGAATGTGACAGTCGGGCAGGGGGGCCGTTTTACACTGCCTGCTTCTCTGTGTGTGGTGCTACCAACTACACCCACAGGGCTTCTAAAAGGCTGGTTTTGAGGTAAATCACTGAACTCCAGTTAAGAGCTACATCTCAGCACCAACTGCTAGGTGGCATAGTTGCACTGGGGTACAGGATGAGCCTGAAATTAACAGTCCCTATCAGCTTATTGCCTAAAAACTACTTTGGTAAAAGCTTCATTTCCTTTGTAACAGAAGCTGTTAACAGAGAGCTCACTGGGAACCTGGTTCTGTGACAGTTGGTGCATCCTTCTGCACATGCTCCCAGATCAAAGTGCACCCACTGCCCATGTGCTCTCACAAGTGCCAGTAACTGTGCAGCATGAGGGGAGCAGATGCAGAGAGAGAAAAGGATGGCAAGCCTGCAGTATTTGTCACTTGCTTAATGGCTGCAGAGGGCTTTGTGATTCAGCCTGGCCTCCTGCTTGACAAGGAGCCAGTTAGCTACATGAAGGCTGCACTGTCAGCTGGTGTTCCAGGATAATGCTTGGTGGGAAGAGCCACCACTTCAAAGCACAGTGGGGCAGCCAGCACCACACCAAGCTTCCTGGCTCCACTGGTGGCTTACCTCACATTTGTTAGGTTGGGGTGGTTCCTCAGGGCCTCTGCAAATGCCTTGGCTCCTTCATCCCCAACTTGATTACCCCACATGCTGGTGAATAGAGGAAAACAGGAGAGATCAGCTGTGCTGCCCCTTGGCATTGCATTCTCCCTTCTTCTCTTCCCTCCCCAGCAGCAACTTCACAGTCTGTCAGGCTTGTGAGAAACATGGCTGAGCCAGGCATGTTCCACACCCTGCACAGCACCCCACCAGCCTCTGCTGACTCACCAGTACCCTAAAGGCAGCACAGAAGCAGCTCTAGGAGACAGCCTGCTGCAGCAGGAGTGCTTTTGGGATCACCTTGCTGCACTGGGCAAACCCTCTGCAGTCCTGTTCCCTCAGGAGTAAAGGATGCTTGTGCTCCTGTCCTAAATCCTATCCTTCTGTGATTAGAATTTCTTCCCCATACCTCTACTATTTTTCCTGTTCCTGCTGGACACAGACTGGTGCCACAGTGCAAGGGAAAGACTCCCCAGATGCACAACTGCACAGGGATCCACAGCCAAATGGGTGACTTTCTAAACTGAACTGCTCTACAAGCTCCCCTTGTCCTTCCAAACAGCTCCAGTTCCTTCAGCAAGTGGGACCATCACTCACCAGCTGCCAAGAGAAAGATCAAAATCTCCCAGGGACAGCCTGACCCTGTGCTCTTCCACACATTTGTAAGGACTACTATTTCCAATGGCAAAACAACACTGGGTAACACAAAGGTTTAAGAGAAGGTAAACTGGTAAAAGCTGCAGAGATTTCAGCAACACTTAATAGCAATTCCTGGTCAAATCTTTCCTGTGCAGACCACCATTTTGAAAATTCATCCTATACTTTGAAGTCTGAAAGCACCTCTGCTGAGCTGTAAGGGTTTTTTACAGGGATCATGATGGTTGGATGACTCAGAGCCACACTTGGCTTGATGGGTAATTAGCTGGCAGCTCTTAAAATCAATTGAGCTTTGTGGTATCTAAACACATCCACTTCCAGTAAGTTCCCCAGAACTTCATTGTCCTTCAGACCCAGTGCAGGTTGTTCTGTAAATGCTGAATGCATCTGTTTAGACATTTCTGCCCAAGCCATACTAAAACCATTTGGAGTGATTATTCCCCCACAGGAGAATGTAAGGAGCCCTTCACTGAAATGGCAGCAAGTACAGACCCAGCTATGTGACAATGGAAGTGTCCATGCTGTTGACTGTACTCATGAAATGTTGCAGAACAACAAAATTAAAGGTCAAAAATCTGATTGTTCAAATCTGATTTTCATATTTAAGGATAATTGTGATACTCAAAATGGGCCAAACATGCTTTAAATCTATGTATTCAAGTATTAGATTCTGAGAAAAGTGTTCTGTCTGGAGTAAAAGAATAAGGACTAGAGGTTTAGAGCATATTCAGGCCTCCCTCCTGTAAAAGCAGATCTCCACTAAGGCATAGACTAGAGAAGGATGATAGGAATTCATTTTTCTTCACCCAGCTCACAACTTTATTAGGGCTTGATGCAGAAGGTTTGTAATTATCACAATGACACTCAGCAACTAGGTATCTTGCCAATAGGGGACAGGGAAGTGGTTATCTTTACATACTGCCCCTTGCTGGTTTGTCTCTACAGTAAGATTCTGACAGAACAAGGAGAAAAAAACAAAGCAAAACCCAAAGTCCAGAACAAACAGTGCATGGATGGAGAGCAATAAAGCAGCCCCCTCTTTCCTTTTGAGTGGAAAACATGGCCATCCTTCTGCACCAGTCTGTTCTGATGCTGCCCTTGAAGGGGGAAGGAACAGCAAAAGGAAGGAAGATATGAAAGAAGGAATCCTAAGGGATTTACAGATGCCTTGCCAAGATCAAGGTCTGAACTCTGCTTACCACTGAACTTACCCAATTTCAAACATTGTCTTGCTCTTCTGGATGGCCTGGGCAAGGCACTTCCCCCCTTCACTAGTTATTTTATTGGCTCCTATTCTGCATAAAACACATGAATTGATGTATTACTCAGAGACCAGACTGTAAATCATGAGAAAATATTTATATAAGTGATGATCATTTACTCCTATAGAGTTATTAGAACACCAGCTCTCAAAGCAATACAAGTATTTAAGGCTAATTAACTCTGGAGACTGGCTACAGTTATCAAAGATTAACCTGGAGTAACAAAATACTGCAGACATTTGATCTTTGATTAAAAGGCATCATTTTATGTTCTCTTTTTACATATTTTGCATGTCAGCCCTCCAAATCAGAAGTATTACTGCAGAGTCTTGGGTTTAGTGCTCAGTTGGTCAGAAATGAGCTTTAGGAACCATCCTGAAGACAAGGACCCCTGCCTAGTTTTTAATCTAGTCCATAGAATCAACAGTTGCTACAGGGGCCATGAATTCCGTGCAGCACATTTCATGATGCCATAGGGAACAGAATATTGGATTGTGTGGCTGCAGAGGAGATTCAGCTGCTGAGCACAGACTGTAATGATGTCCAGTCTTTCTGTTCTGAGCAGAGGCTGTAGGCAGAGCACAGGTCAGTGCAGAGTCTCTGGCATTCTACAGAAGACCTTTTCTTTTTTTTTTGGCCTGTGTGGGGATATCAAATGGTTGGAGTTCAAGGAAGAGATCAGTCTCAATTGCATATGTAAAGAACAAACCAAAACAAAACCCCCCTCAACCCACTACATTTACATGAAGTAAAACTGGCTAGTTTGACTGGCTTCAGGCACATGAATATGCACTCTATTGCAAAATAATTTCTGGGTTACTGTGCAGCCTGAAAGTAACCATCTTCCAACAGGATTTTTTTGTGAAAGTTGGATTAAATTAGCAAAGCACTGTGTCAAAGCAGTGAAAGAACCAGAGTGGTCTTGGGATTCAGAACTTGCACGTATTTCAAGTGAGAAGGATGTGGCTGTGGCTTGTGTGGGGTTTCAGAGCAAGTTAGTGGTAGAACAAGGACTGGAACCAGAGTTCCAGGCTCCTGGCTACACACACACACCAGCAGCTGACACTGCTGCAGTTGCCTCTGCTTTCTACCTAGGGTCACCACTAAACCATTGGTTAATCATCTACCTTTATGTGAAACCAGTGTTGTGCATGGCCAGACACTTATCTGGGGAAGTTGCAGGAATTAACCAAGTGAATTTGGGGGATTCCAGAGCTGAGGTGTGACACCAGCACTGCCTGGCTCTAATGGTCCTAACAGACAAGATATCCAGAAGGCTGTTACTAAATCCCCAGGAATTCACTTACTTCGAGGGACAGTGAAGTTCATGCACCAACACCTCACTCAGGTGCTCAGAACAGGTCTCATGTTCTCCTTTTGCTGACTGCTCTATTCCAGTAGAGTATGGATTCAAAGGTACCACCTGCTGCCATTCACTGCTAGACTACTGTGAAACACTAAACAACTGACTACTGTGAAACACCAAGCAACTGCAACCTAAGTAGTATTTTATTTTGAACATAATTTTGGTCTTTTTTTTCCACTCTCCCATTTCAAGTTGCTTTACCTTAATCAGCATACTGTAGAAAGGGAAAAAAAATTCCAACATACTTAACATATTCCAGGCTTGAACACTCTTCTATTAGTTTTGCAACGTATTTGGCTCCAACATCAGTGATTTGATTGTTGTATAAGCTTAAAGAAAAAACAAAAATAGGTTATTCCTGCTGTTACTTTAGTATTTACAACCTGAATGTTTTATAATGCACACAGCATCTATCTTTTTTATATGGCTTTATACACATTCAGAGTTGCTTGTATTTCTATTTTGATATACAATTCCCACTGGATATAAAATACAAGGAGACCAGACTGTAAATCATGAGAAGATATTTATATCATTTAAAATATTGTTTTCCCAAGCAAAGCAAGCTTCCCTTTTTTCCTGTGTCAGTACAGGAGGAATATTGCCAGAAGGCAGAAAACACTAAGAGTGCTTTTGTGGTCTTTAAAAAGTCATAAAATCCCCTTACAAATATTACTGAAGATCAACTACCTGAGCAGATGTACTTGCATTAGGGCACTGAAAGAAGGAGGTGATTCCTGGTACTCATGTTCACTTCTCAGAAAGTCATTTTTAGGTAGCAACTTAACCAAGAGCAGGAAGCCAGAGCTAACTGCCTTCCAGCTTCAGCTCCAGCCAGATCTTAAAGAAACTGACACCTGAAACTGTGTGTTTCTGATCCCAGTTGATATAATTGAAATAAATCCGTTGACAGCAGAGAAAACAGGAGGCTGTAGCTATAAAGCACATACTCCCTTGCTCATGCCCTTTCCCCTCTGCAGCTAGCAGAAGGGTTTAGGTATAAAACTGGCATGCCCACACAGTTCAGTACCCAGCACTGTGCTCTAGATGGAGGCCACCCAGTGAGGCAGTGCAGTGGGAGAGCTGTGGTCCTTTCCCCAGTGCACTGTCACAGGATGGCAGCTGAATAATTTCTGACACAAAATGCTATTTAGATTATGTTCAGTGAAGGAGGAGGACACTGTGGTTTCCACCCCACCTCTGCTGTGTTGTGCCAGTGCTGTCAGCACTGCAGTTTTATTTGCCAGCACCAGTATCTAGTGGTTTGCTCCTGGTTGATACATACCCCAGGAAAGAAACAATTTGGTACTTGGAGAGCTCTTCATACAAGATCCTTACTCCTTGATCTGTGACCTGATTTACACTGAGCCTAGAAGAAAAGAACAAAAGGAATCAATACAGATTACAAGATGTGCATCACCCAGGAGTTAACAGCTGCCTGGAGGTCTGTGCATTTTCCTTTGATATGTAAATGAATCCTTCTGCCACATATTAAAAGCCATTAAAGAAAATGTGATATTAGTTTCATATGGCTCATGTCAAAACCAATAGAAAACAACCCCCCCCAGACCTCCAAGGTAATGCTCAGGAAGCTGTCCATAGAAATGAGAACAATAAAATGCAGTAAGTCAGAAACCACAAATACCTCACCCTCCTCCCCTGCTTCCTGAGACTGCAGGCAGAAACTCCTCCTGACACCCTAGCAAAGCAAGCCTTCCAAACCACTCTTCTTACAACCTTCTGAGGATGTGGTGAAAGCCAGACATCTTGAAAGTCACAACACATTCAGGCCTCACTGAACACAGGTTGTGAAGGGCTGTGATCAGGAAACAGAACAACAGTCTCACGGGTATGCTAGATGCTTCTAATTTTATTGTCCCAACTAGACATGAAACAAATCAACATCAGTCATTCACAGAATAAAAATATTTTCACAGTTGTTCGGGGGATTTTGTTTGTTGGTTTGGTTTGGTTTTTTAACTTTTCAAGCTTTTTCACCTTGTCTAAATGGACAGATTCCTGTGAGGCACTCAAATTGTGATGAATCACATATCCTTGGTAAAGCTGTCCCTGTGAAAACATTTTTATCAGCCTTAGATTCTACAGAAAACCAGAAGCTGAACATTCACTGCTGAGATTCCCTTACCACCACCAGCCTCCCTGGCTCTTGCCAGTCAGTAACTTGGTCACTATGGAATACAGTAGCACACAGGAGAAATCAGAGTCCCCTCCTACAGACAGAACAGTCTGCTGCTCTGAAAGGGATCATTAAGCTGCTAGTAACAACATTTCCTGACCTGCAGACATTGGTCATTAGGAAGGAAAGTCCTAATATCAGAAGAGACATAAAGACTAAAAAGCAACCTAACAGCCTGGTTTGCTGCTGGGGATGCTGTAAAGATCACGCTGTGTATGGCATGATCACATGACAAAGAATGGAAGTCTGTCCCATTATTTGTTTTATCTTACATATTCATTTCTCCTCCAAGATTCCTCTTGGAAGGCCAGTTTGTTGATAACAGTAAAAAACAAGTGTCACTTGCTTTGATTTAGTCCTAGAGGAAAACAAAGCAGAGCATAGCCAACTAGGAGGAATAAATGCATTTATACAAAAAATTCTCAGGCAGATGAAGGAGCTTTAAAAAAAAATATATACTTGAAGTTCTGCACCTAAATGTTTGGAAAAATAAGGTATAGTTGAGGTGCAACCTCAAAGGACTGGAGGTGGAACAGTCTGGCTTGTGATGTTAGTTCTCCCTGATCACATCAAGCCATGTCCTCCCTCCACATACCTCAACAAAACACCACATCTGAAGACTTCAACTGCAGCCTTTCATGGAGTACTGCAACTTGGCTTTTGTTCTGTGAACGCCAGACATCTTGGCAGGGTGTAAAAGCAGGAAATTCACAGCTTTTCATCATGGCTTATTGTGAATAGCAGACCCTCTCTTACCCCATATGACCAAAGGCAGACATAGGCTTAGGGATTCTTCAGATAACGAAGCATTTCTGTTGCCTTTAATTTCCTTTAAACACTTTCTTCCATAAAAATCCTCTTTTGAGACAAAACAATTTGAGACAGAGCTGACTGAACTTACAGCTTTAAACAGTCCTGGCTTCTAAGGACTTCTTATCACCCTTTCCATTTGTGTTTCCAGATTCCCAGAATGAACAAGGATTCAGAAGATCCTCCATTTTCAGCAGCAGCGAGAACCCCCCTTTCCCCACTTTGAAGATCAGCACCTCCAGCCCAGCAGTTCATGGACTGAACCAAGAACGAGCTGCTGGCACAGACTCCTACCTGATCACCGCCAGCTTGCTGAAACAGGGCAGCAGCTGCTGTACCCCATAGTCGTTGATGTTGTTGTTGTCCAGGTCCAGAGCCAGGCGCTTCTGGAAGTGGTGCAGGAGGAAGGCGATGGCGCTGCAGTCGGCGGAGCAGGCGTTGCAGTGCGTCAGCTTGAGGTAGTTGGCCTGCAGGCGCCGGGCGGCCGCCCGCCCCACCTTCTCGCTCTGCGTCTCGTACAGGCACCTCAGCATCCACACGAAGTTGGGCTGGACCTGCACCTGATTGTAGCGTGAAAGCCTGGAGCGAGTCAGGCCTTTCATCTGGGATTTCATGCTCTCCCCAAGGTACGTGGTGAGCGTCTTCCTCTTCCTCTTGATGACTGCAGGCAGAACTAAATGTCTGAAGAGCTTCTGCTTGGATCTAGCGAGCAGGCCACAAAGAAACAGGTTGGTAAAATGAAAGTGTTCTTTATTTCGGAAAGGATCCACCCCTGCTAGTTGTTTCTTCAACCAAGGAATACGAAGGCAGGTAGGCTGGGCAGTCTCTATGGAAGAACATTCATTGAAAAACTGAAGTAACTGCTTGGCGCTCACTTTTTCATCAATAACCAGGAATAAAGCTGTGAAAAAAGACTGAAGGGTTAAGTGCAGGAACTCGTAAGTGGACTCACTGTTACAGACACTGTAACCTTTAACTGTCCTGAGGAAACCCAACTGCAAATCTCCTTCAGAAATATTCACTGATGAGATCTCTTCCTGCTCAAAGATAAAGACAGAGTTCTCCGTCCCTTTGTATGCCAGTTTACCCAAAGCTAGAAGAGTTTCCTTTCTTGCTTTGAATGTCTCTGCTTGGCTCCTGGTGTTGTTCTTCAGCAAACTTGTTTTCAGAGATCGATTCAGATGGACTTCAGTCATGAGCAAAAATACATCTGTTAATGTAACAGAACAGTCTGGAAGCTCGTGGCTGTCAAACATGGAATGGAAGTGTTCATAGCATTTAAAGATAATCCAGCAAAATAAAGGCACAGAACACAGACTGCAGAGATTGGGGTTAGCTTCCAACTGGTTCAACACCAGTGTTCGTTGCCCCTCATCTTTGAAAAACATAGCAGTGTATTCTTTCAGATTATTGCTGGAGAAACCACGGAGCAACACTTTCTTTCTAATGATGTTTCTTTGGATTTCAGTTCCTGTCCTCGCTGTGAGAACTTTCTTGGATCCCTTAAGAAGCTTTCCTCTGAGCAGGCTTACCAGGAGCACCAGGGGGTGGATGGGTTCATTGGGTGAACACATCTCAGGCACACTACTGAGGTCAAAGCTGGAATAGATCTCATCGAAGCCATCAAATGTGAAAAGAACTGTATGAGGGAATTGCAGGATGTGATGGAACACCTCTGTGGGGTCGTGGTCTGGGTAGCAATTATATTTGAAGAGTAGGTCTTTCAAACATATGGCTTCATCCTCCTTAAAGCAACTGAACATCCTACATCGGAAACGGAAGAAAAATTTGGCCCCTACGTCAAATTCTTTTCTGGCCCAAAGGTTTTGTATCCTCTGCAGCAAGATGGATTTTCCAATTCCTGCGTCACCAAAGACATAAATAGTCTCTCCATCTTCATTAATTAGCCCAACTGCATCATCAAAGAGGGCTTCTAATTGGCACGCTTTACCTAGGCTCTCATTGGTGAAGCTGACCAGCTCCATAACACTGTTAGAGTAGATGTCCTCAAGCAGCATCTCTTCCCTCTGACCGTATGACATAACAAACTTGGAGTCCCGTCCCAGTTCATATCTGAGTTTCTGGCAATACCTGCTAACTGAAAAGACAGTGAACTGTTACTCAACAGACTGCTACTGAAAAGCTGATGTATGCAATGACCCACCTCTTTGGGAACTGAGAAAGGGTAATAAGCAGAAGTAATTCTAACGTAAAATTGGTTCTTTGGCAGATTACTTCTATTCGTGCTGCCACCATCACTCTCCTGGGAAATTCAGACACTAATGAAAAGTAACATATAAGCCACCATTCCCTGAAAGCCAGTACTGACACTACATTGCTTGAAGGGGCTGCTATCTTTCAGCTGAGACCCAAAGGCCAGTCCCTGACCCTTTGCTAAAGCTGTTTTATTCTCTGCAAAAGGCTTGCTGAAGTTGTTGGACACTGATTTGTTTTGGCATCTGCCTTTTCACTATGGTTATATTTTACCTGCAATTTCTGTCAGGTAGGTGGTTATTCTTTCCTAACTTGTTTGTTATTTTTTATTATTGTAAATAGAAGGTTTGCGTTTTAGAAACTGGGTGCCAGGAACCTCAAAATATTTTTTCAAGATGACAAAAAAAAAGTCTCAGTTATTGTCCAACGTTGGCTTGTATTTTTAGTGCAACAGACACTTTGCTTCAGATGGGGCAAAGTAATTATTGTATTTCTATAGTAAGAAAAAACCCTCTCAATAGGAAAACATTTATTTCTGCAGACTTTGACTTTTTGTATAACTCACCATTTAGGATCACAAAATAATTCAGGTTAGAAGGGACTTCAGAAGGTCTCTTGTCCTACCTCCTGCTCAGAACATGGTCATTTATGAGATCAGATGAGGTTACTCAGGGCTTTAACTAGTTGGATCTTGAAAACCTTCAAGTATGGAGGCTGCACAGCCTCTCCAGGCAACCTGCCTCTTTGCTTGACTGACCTTCTCAGGAAATATTGGCTATTCATTGCCAAAACATCATGTTGTTGATAATAAATTGTTTGGAGCCTAGAAAACACTACAGCTGGCACAAGATGGTTATGCCATTACACTGCATATCCACAAACAAAATTAAAAAGATCTTGATCTTAGCAAATCAGAATATATCAACTTGACTGTTGTGTTACACAGTGTGCTTTTAGTGATTTGGCTGGCACTGCAAGCAGGCACAGCACACATAGTTATCTTCCCTGGCTGGGTCTGCCTAGACCCCTGTGCTGCTATGTACATGGTTAGGGCCTCGTCCATAGCAGTGTCATTCTAAGGGAAGGGATATAGGTGCATGGCCTTACCTGGATCTGTATTTACCACAAGTTTACTACAAATATTCTCCGAAGGCTTGTAACCTATTTCATCCAGCCAAGGCTGTAGTTCATAGTAAGCATCAGTAACTTTCTGCAGGACATAGATGAAATATTCTGAAACTTCTTCTCCCTTGCTTTGAACCAAATCTAGAAGTTTGCGAACCTGAAGAAACACCACAGGAAAGGTCACTGATAGCACTTGATCCCAGTTAAGGAAGGGTCACTGATACATAGCACTTGATCCCAGTTAAGGAAGGGTCATTGATATATAGCACTTTTTCCCAGTTACACTTGTAGAATGCTTTGGGATCCTTGCAGGGGACCAAAATCAGAACTGGTTCTTCAAAAACTTTGCAAGCTAAGGTTTGAAGTTGTAGTTAAATCATATGCTAACCAAAAACAAAAAGGATAAAAATGGCTCCTCAAGAGGGATCCTAAAGATTTCCTCAGCTTGGCTGAGTAAAATTCCATGCTGGTTAAAATAAAAAAGGTGAGGTTTCTCAGTGCCCTAAATTCACCCTGTGGTTTGTAAATACTCCAAGCACTGTTACTACAACTAATGGCACCAGGCAGTGGAGCAGTTCGAGACTAAGCACAACCTCTAAGGGAAAGGCAGAGACTGCAACCCTAGTACAAAACCTGCTGCAAACAGAGCAATCTTCTGGGGACCCATTTTGAATGCCTGGACCCTCTTCTTGCTAGAACTGAATAAAGAATTCAGTTCTAAACCAGACAAAGCTTTTCTAGAGACTGTGGTCTCTTTTGAGCTGAAAGCAGGGTGAGGCACACGCAGCACAGCAAAAACATGGTATTTTTTTGACAATTGGTATGCTCTGGAAAGCTATTTTACGTGGAGTCCCACAGAGTCCACTCCTGCTGCGCGGCCTCCCCCTCGGCTTTGTCACAGCATCAAGTGTGTTCTGCTGAACACTAAGAGATGATCACAGTGTGCACTGATGCAGCTCTGACCCTATAC
This sequence comes from Ceyx cyanopectus, assembly GCA_013401355.1. Classification (NCBI taxonomy): domain Eukaryota; kingdom Metazoa; phylum Chordata; class Aves; order Coraciiformes; family Alcedinidae; genus Ceyx; species Ceyx cyanopectus. The sequence goes on from VYZU01034011.1 coordinate 19,289, forward strand.
ACAGAATGAGCACTGTGTTACCATCTCAACTTCCCACCAAGAACCATGATTTTATGAAAATCCGCACTGCTGGTGAACTGAATTTTAATGGTTTGCCTGCCTCTAACTGTGGCCCTGGTTGGAAGCTGCATGGCTGGCTCATCAGGGAAATAAATGAAGACTTTGTTTGAAGCTATGATGCAGAGAGCAACTGTGCACATGTGATAATTTCCTACTATCAGAAGACCAGGAAATAATTTTTGCTACTGACGTCCAAAGATAATTCAAAACTTCAAATGTGCCAGGATATATCAATTTTCCATACAAATAGTTAGAATGTACACAGATGTGTTGGAGACACCCAGAAGTAATGGGCTGAGGAAACTCCATAATAACAAAGATTAGAAAATACACTAGACATAAAATTGTCATGTAAGCCCATAAAAACCAGTGGTAAATTGAAAGTAACAAAAAAACGTTTAGTAGTGAAATAAAAAGAATACCTTATCTGCTTGAGTTGGAAACTGGACGACAATCTCTGCATCCTCAGTGGAGAAGTAGTCATTCTTAATCAAGTTGTCAATCAAACACTGTGTGTTTCGGATTCTACTGACTAGAAGTTCTCTGTATACCTTCAGCAGAGCAATGAAGGATGGAGGACTTGCTCCTGGAGGTTTTTCCACAGAAATCTCCAAGTTAGCACGACATTGACCTTCCATATTTGAGATAGCAAGAAGCTGCTCTGTCTAGTCTCATTTTTGACAACCTGTCCATGTGCAGTGAGAAGTCAGCTTGGAGTGAACTTCAGGGAAACACCATCTGTCCATCACATTACCAAGCCTGTAAAAAGTAATTATAGAGAACCTCAATTTAAACCTTATCCTATGCAGATACATCCTTCAATTAGCCATCAAAGATACTTCCAGCTCTGCATAATATGGCCAACTTTATTAGAAAGGGTTCAGGTTTTGCAAAAAAAAAATAAAATCTGTGTTGGTCAGGCTCCCTTCTGTCCCAGGACTTTACTGTACCTCACCTCAAACACCACCACTGGCATCTGCTTTATTAAGTGCCTGTTCTTAGTGCATAATTTAATATTTTTTATTAGCTTTTCATGCTTCAATAGACAAAGCAGGGCATCTGTCCAAACATATCTGGACAAGGAAATAAATGGAGTAAGATTATATTTCATAGAAAGTAATTCTGTAGGAGGAACTAATAGGCGAGGCCTTGTGAATTCTGAGACAGTTTTAGCTAAATTAGGAAAAAGCATTTAGCTTCAGGGCACCGGCTTTGAGAGGCAGTAGTGAGACTGCAGGAAAACCACTGATCAGATGCTTCTGTTAAGAAAGCCAAGAATAAAATGATGCCAAGGGTGAAAATGCTGCTGTAGATGTCAACAGTAATGCACCACTTAGGGCCAGAGTGCTTCACACCTCCTAAAAATACTGGTTCAGACAGCATGAAAACTAGGAAAAATATTGCATTGGTTTAATTTGGTTAATTGTATAAAATTCAGGTTAGTAACCGCTTGGTAATACTACCAAGGATCTGGACTTCACAACCACAGGGCAAGACAGCTTAGCTCCTCTGATTTCAGGAGACCAGTAAGTCCCAAATGGAAACTGCTGACCTGCACTGATGCAGGTAACTGTGTTGTGTTGAGCTAAGACTGGGCAATCCCTGTTCTGGATTTCAGCCAACTCCAAAATGGCAAAACTGAATGGAGTGCAACCAAGTGATCTGACTTTCTTACCACACCAGTGTGTGATTGCATCTGCTCAGACAAATCAACCTTTCATTGCACCAATCACATGATCACCAGATGAAGTGGCTGATTTCTGAGTCACTCAGCTTCCTAGAAGCCACACTGGCACATCTCTTTGTTCAAGAGAGCTCATTCCATAAAGGAACTCTATCATGAAGACAAAACAGTGTTGCAAATGCCATTTAATCTAAAGCTTTTGCAGGCTTTTAGTTAAAGCGATAGTCACCTGAAAACACATGCAATGGAAGTATTAACCCTTTTCTTTCCAGATACTGCATCTACCCAATGTTTCCTGCTTGCTCTGGTTATTCCAGGACCACATTATCCTAATGCATTTTCCTTCTTTCTACTTTATAAGAAGAACTGAGATAAAACATCCAGGAAACTGTAACAGCAAACCAAAGTACTGTCATCATGTGTGCAAAACAAAGACAAGGATTTTCTTCACTCTTGCAGATCTGTCTACAAAGAGGATAAGAAAAGAAAGGGATACAGCAAAAAGACAAGAACATGGAAAATACTGAAAGATCAAAAGTTCTCAAAGATGCCTGCCCTGCATCTAAGTCCAGTTCAGTACAGATCCTGGTTGCTACTGGAAAGGGTGTGCATATATATGCTGCAGGAGACAGCATGTCCCCTTTCCCAATGGGTGATCTGCAAGAGCACTGAGAAACAAGAGAGAAATCAAAAAATAACATAAAGTAAGGCTAAGTATCAAGGGACAAAAGGAGAAAAAAATGCCAAGTAGGGCACTCAGAGCTGGCAATATGAATTCTGGGCATGCTGATGTACTCAGTGATATTTTTAATGGCAATATTAACTTTAAGGCAAAAAGCCCCACACCACCAAGTACTAGAGAAAACAGTAATTTATATCAGTGTCTTTTAATAGGGAAAAAAAAGGAAATTTCCACCACCCATAGACACTGTATCAGATGAGCAGCTGAGCAGGTTAAACGGTGCTGGAACATTCCTGACTGTAGTTAAGAGCAAGACAGGCATGTACATGTTTGTAGCAAAGTGTATCAGCTCTGTGAAGAAACTTCAGGTCCTCACAGACTAAAGTAGACATAGACATTTTCTACAGTAGCAGTTCTAAGGGCAACAGCACCTAAAAGTCTGGATGAGCATGAGACATATGCTTGTTCCCTCAGAGAAACACAGTCTGTAAGGTTCTGACAGACAATTTTGTTTTGCTCAAAAGGTTTTTTTTCGTTGGTTTGGTTTGCTGGTTTTTTTGAAAGCACGAGGCCAGTGTGTTGACATCATGAGTTCTCCAACTTACCTGCAAGTCACCTCTTTCTGGAAACAGGCCCAGCTTCCATAGTGCTTTAACGTGAGTCTTTTCAGTGCGGGATCACGAGGTTACAAAGCACTAGGTCTTTTGTTAGAAGGATCTGTTAGTTTTACAATGCTGGGTTACACATCTTGTGTGTTTAAAGGTAAATGCTGATGTAGCTTATAAATATGCTGGGAAAGCATTTCCTTGCTAGAGTGCATATAGTGTTCTCTGCCTCATCTTGAGCACTCCAGATGCTGAGTTCAATTCCAGTGCAATTCTTGTTGACTGATGTGGCATCAGTCATGGGGACACTTTGGGAAAAATCCTGAGACACCTCAGTGCACTGACCAAGGTCTAAGAACATCCACTATGGAGAACTACTGCCTCTTTTCTGGAACTATTCCATTTCTGAATAGGCTAATGAATAAAATGTGTTCTGACAGAGCACCTGTTGTAGCAGCAACGGCTTGTGAACACATCTGTGTAGAGAAATGAGGTGTGTACACAGAGAGCTCAGTACACGGGGAGAATGGGAATGATTTGCAAGCTTGATACAGGATACAGTGGTTGAAACAGCAGAACATCTAAGGAGAAATGGAGAGAGACAAGAGAGATGATACCTGGATGAAGCAGAAGTCTAGCATGGGGAGACAACAGAAGAGGTACTTACAGGGTAAAGTTTCCTATTTGTGAACAGAAGGGACTTCTTGTTCCTGAGAGGAATAATAAAACCCAGCAATTTACTTAAGAGTCTGCCAAAGATTTTGGAGAGGAAATTCAGTTAGCTGTTTGGGGGACAGAAGCTTTAGTAAAGTGAAGAAGACAGAAAACAGGCTGTCAGGATTCAAAAGAACCAGAGTGGTCACCCATCAGTTTTAAAGGCAAAGAAGAGAGAGAAGACAGGGCCTTAGCCTCATAAAGTGTCCATGGGGACTGAAGTGATGTGAGTAGCAACAGCAAGTGTGGCAAGAGATGCTTATCATGAGCCTGCAAAACTGAGAACAACAAAGAGGAAGCAAGATTGGGATCATGCCAGGGATAAGGAGGGAAATGAAAAAGGAAATAGAGCTTCGTCATAATTAGAGGTGTGGTAAATGTATCATTGCTTACATTTTTAATAATCCATGTCTTTAAGCCACAGAGGCACCATGGCCTCTGCATGAAGGCACTGGCACTTTTATCTGGTGGTTCTTTTGACTTCCCCCTACTCCCAGTATTATGCAATTGTATATACATTCACATCTGCCCTTCTCACATCCTCTTTTCACTAAAATCTCCTTGAATTGTCTAACAAAACTGCTATGCCTGTTCAATTTCCAGCGCTGCAAGTCCACCGGCAGTGAAGAATACACTGCTTTATCACAGCAAGGTCTTACCAAACGTAAATGGTGTAAATAAAGGGGCTGAAGGATCTTGAAGAATAGCAAAGACAATACAAGAGGAAAATTAATTAACTGTCCCTTAAAGAGGCTGATTTAAGACCAATCTAGAATATTTCCAGAGATGAAAACGTAATCAATACTGCTTCTATAGTCTTGCTACACTGGCAAATGTTCCTCAAAATTGCCTGTGAAAAAAAGTCCTGTGCCACATACCTAGCTATCTGCAGCCAGTAGCTGGAGCATCTTCAGAACTTGCACAGCACCCAGCAGTCAGCTCTGACAGGGCAACAGCAAAGCACATAGACCTCGGTGTGGATGCCCCTGTAGCCTTCTGTCCATGGTAATCAAAATGCAGTTTCTCTTAGCGAGGTGGCTGTGTGAAAAGAGCTCTCAATTTCACGTGGAAATCGGTGCTCTTTGTGTCTCCAGGTCAGATCTGTTCCCTGAGAAAACCTATTCTACAGTGTCAGCCACCTCACTGCAGAGTCACTACAGCAAGAGAACCGGAGACTGACGTGCTATTTCATTAATGATGGCAATCTAGACTCAGTCAGGCCAGTGTAAACTCAAATGTGTTGCTGTCATCAGAGGAAGAAACGATCCTGACGCCGCATCTTACTTCCTGGGCGCCACAGCAGCGGGTCGGGGCCGCGGCCGATGGACGGGAGAACCAGCGCCGCGAGGCGGCTCTCGCTTTAAAACAGCTACGTTACGCGGTTCGAGAACAGTGAATAAAGCGTAGAGACCAGCGGCAAACGGGCACGTACCTACCCCTGCTCCCGTCCTTCAGCACCCCGCTACCCCTGCCCGACGGCCTGCGGGGAATCGCCCCCGGCCAGCCCCGGGACCACCACCAGCTAACCGCGGAGCCCCGAGCGCAGCGGGCTGAGGAAGCGCCATGAAGCCTCAACTTCTCCGTCCAGGAGCGCCAGCAGCCCCAACTTCTCCGTCCCGGAGAACCAGCGGCTAACCGCGAGGCCCGGCCGCAGCCCTTCTCCGCCCCTCGCAACCACCGGGCGGGGAGAGAACTCGGATCCCCTCCCGCCGGCCCGCCCGCCGCAAGCCCCCCGTCCCCCCCACGAGTGGGCAGCGAGACGAGCAGTGGCCCGGCCCGGCCGCCCTCCCTCCCCTGCCCCCGGCCCTTCCCCTGCACTCACCGCAGCCGCGAAGAGAGCGATGCGGGGGGAGGAGCGGGGCGGTGGCCGACCCACGCGTGCTTCCCCCAGCCCGGCCCGTCGGCATGGATCCCGCCCCACGCACTGTCTCTCCTCCCCACGCGGCCATGGCCAGAGTTCTCTTCTGGCCGGAGATCTTTCTCTGCCCGCAGCGGCCTGGGGAACGCACCTCCCCGAGAGGGGCTCTGGTTTCCGGCTCGGGGGCGAAACCTTCCTCGGTCCTCTGAGCTCCCACCGTTTTCCTCCCCTGGAGGCACCGAGTACCTTCAGTCCCTTCCTCCCGTGGAGGCTGGCAGGGTATTATTGCCTGTTTTCTTGCATGAGTAAAATACTTACCTAAAAGTTTTAGGTTTTTTTTTAATGCCCTACACACTTAAACGATATCTATTATAAAAAGTGAAAATAGGCCCTGTAAGTTTCCACTACATCTCCAAGTCACAAACTTTCACTTACACCAGCAACACTAATATTCTTGAAGCATACATGGAACAGGCAGATGTTTGGTAATCACATTTTTATTTACTCGGTTGTGAATTAGACAGTGCTAATACAGAAAGTACCATGTTTTACTGCAGCCACCCTGCCCAGCTCTGGAAATGGACATAGGACATCAGACAGCACCTAAACGTCCCTGGCAGAAGTTTGGAGGAAAACTTCATGAAAAGACAATGGTAAGTTTGTTACTTAGCCATTTGTTTATCTAAGCAGTCACACAGAAGATAAATCAAAGTTCAGTTGTTTGACATCTTCCATGCTGCCAATTTCTGACTTACCAACCCCCCCGAATTAACTGCAGGGGTTGCCAAGTACCACGAAGATAAGTAAACTTTACAAGAACTTCCAGTATTGCAAGAGATTGTCAAAGCTGTGGAAAAAGGAGCACCTAAGTCTGTTCATCTACGGTTTAACAGACAAACAAAACCATAAAACAAATGCATTCAGATTCACAGCAGTCTTCCTGATTTCACTGGACAGGACAGCAAGGCCTAGATAAGCAACAAGCCAGTCTAAAAGGTGATTTTTAAACTCCTGGGAGTTATCTAACTAAAATAAATTCTTTAAAATCTGCTGGTTATACCAAACCAGTTCACCCACGATGATTACTGGACATAGAGAGGAGGGGGCCATTATGCTTTGAATGAATGTTGCCTACGGGCCTGGGCTCCCTTTTGGACTAAAAAAGATGGAGATAGTTAAAATCTTTAAAAAATGCTTTTCTTTGTTCACTAAATAAACTGAAAATCCATAGCTTTGGACAGGTTGGGCTTTACACTATTAAGAGAAGAAGCAGGGAAAAAAGTTTAGTTTTGGTTTAGAATTTTGAGTCTACTTTGCATCTAACCAATCTTTGAAATTCTTGGCTTGTGTATATAATATTTAAGAACAAAGGGCCTGATCCTGCAGCCCTTAATTCCTCAGAAGGCAACAGAATCATCAAGATGCCCTTTTTGTTTTAAAAGGGTCAGTAAACAGGTTCTGAAGCACAAATTTGCATGCTGCACAGCATGACAATTACAGAAGAATTTTAAATCTGCAAAAACTTTGGCATGTACTGGAGCTATTCATACAAAGCAAAGAAGTTCCTAATGTCAGGATGTCTTCAGACTGCAAATGATGTCTAATGGCTATATAATGACTATAGATGCCCAGCAATCTCCTCTTTTCCTGATAAATAAAGCAACTGCTGATCAGCATGGTGAGGAGAGGTATCTAAATCAAGGTGAGTGGCCAAGCAAGTGCAGAGGTATTCTATGCAGAATTTATTTCCTTTGCTTTCATAGCAGCTTCAATCTCCTCCATGATTGGCACTTCCCCTGCATAGTTATTAGTTTCAATAGCTTCTAATTTCTTCTGATAGTCAGTTGGCAAGCCATTCTGTTCTGCGCCCATGCAGATAACCTATAATCAATAAGGGAAAAAAAGAAAAAGAAGCCTTCAGTAATAGTGTTAGGAAGGAAAGAGCCCTTCAAACATTTACTCATTTGGGAAGAACCACTTACGGTAATGAGAATTAATGTCAAGTAATGCTTTTTGTACTTCAGGATAGCCAAAGGCTTCTGGAAGAGCACTGAAGACCTTAACAGTGTCAACAAAATTAGTCTGAAAAGGCTTAGGTATATCCCTAAGATTCTGAAATGTTACTAACATGCACAAGACTGTACAATTAAGCTGCTATTCAGTTACTCCATTCCTTCTTCCAGTGAGGATGAGAACTGATTTTTATGCCTTTAGCCACTGTCTGTACCACTCTCAGTGAGAAGCAGAGTATATTCTTGAAGTATTTTAAAACCTAAGCTGTTCAGATCCAAAGCACAACAGTGAGTACCTAGACAAGTTAAAGGAGGAATAGAAACATATCCTCAGCTTAGTGAAAAAGCACAGATCCCTGAGTTTGCTATTGCAGCTTTCCTGCTGCATACAAAACCAGTATTGGTGCAAGAGAACATGGTGACACTGAGAGGAAAAGAAGAGGTTGTAGAGGCCAAGGTATGAAAGACACCAGCAAGTTCCCATATAGAAGTGAATAAATAAAAATCTGACAGTATTGGTGAATATTCTTCCAAACATTAAATGGCCAGGAAATTCAAGGATGAGGCATCTAGAAAGGATGAACTTTGCCACAGTAAGTACACAACAGCAGATGGACATAGATCACTGTGTGCAAATGCAGTCAACCTGCACTACAGTTTGTCCTCCTGCCTGATTAACCTCAATAAAAGCTGGGGGCAGGGAGGGGAAAGAGAACTAACAACTGGCCCTGACAACAGCAGGTGGGAATGTTCAAAGTCTGCTTTTGCAGCCTGCTGGTGAGAACTGACACACATCAGCAGATTATCTATTAACTCCCTGAAAGCTCCAAAGATCTGTCTTGGCAGGAAGCATGACGGTAGAAGGAGGTTTGTGAAGCAGCAGAGCCTGCTTTCTAGGCAACTTTCCCCTCACATCCTGCAGCCACTGGCCTTAGCTGTGCTCCTGGAAGCTGATTTCACAGCAGCAAGTTAAGAAGAGGCAGCACCCTTGGGATTTAACAAGCTCTAGCCACATTTCTTTGGCTTCAGTAGAAAAAGTCAACACGTTACACTGAAGTCTATCTGCCCCTGCTAACAGCTGCCCAGTTGCAGACCTGCAGTGGTGCCACCTGGGGCTAGGCCCACACTGGCTCTCCCATGCCAAGCAGGTCAGGCCTGCTGTGTGACTGGGCCACGTGTCTCTAGGGTCAGTGTTGAAATCCTTCTGCCTCACCAGCCATGGAGCAGGAACCCTGCAGGGCTCTGCCGTGGTGTTGGATGTCCTGTGACACACTGGTGATGCATCTGGTGAAAGGAGGCAGGTGGACCTCTGTGTTAAATGGTAAGGTGCTTCCTAAGACAGCAGGAATAATCTGTGTCCTTGAGACTACAAGCCAGGCGCTGTATTCTGCCCACAGAAGCTTCCCTCTGTCCTTTTAGGGGAGTATGTAATTTTTCAAACAAGACAGTTGCTGCATATATGTAAAAAACATCCTTCAGAAATTCTGATGTCAATGACTAATTCACAAGTCAAATAGAGGCTTCATGTATGGCAGAGATAAGCCAAAAAATAAAAACTGATTTAGTAGGCCTTTAAGATCTGCCAATCTTCCATGAGCATCATTACATCAACACATTGCACAAGGATTGTTATACCTTCAGAGTTACTCATGACTTTACCATTAAAGCACTTATTAAATAAGACACAAGTACTGCATTATATATTTATGTTCATTCTCTCCAAAATTACAGTGATGCAACACCTACCTTTTTATACTGAGGAGAAGGAGGTGCACAGACATAGTGCTTCATCTGGTAGCTTCGACAGGTCAGGAACTTTCCTCCTTCTGTCTGGACATTAACTTCTATTGGGACATAAATGCCATCTTCAACTCCCTCTTGCCTGTAGAGGACATGTTTCATGATAAGTTTAATGCTAAGATGCATCTTTCAAACTGTACAATGAAACATATGCATTTATTATAACAGAATTTAAGGCAGGACACTGGTCTGCACTGTTAACAGACAAACAAATAAAGCTAAACACATGCTAGATCTTTTTGTGCAGACTTGTTTCACATCCAGAAATAAGTTTCTAAAGAAGCAGCAGCATTCACTTCTGTCATTTCAGCTATGAAAGCAAGATGACTAGTGGCTAATTTGCAAAGTTAAAGAGACTACTCCTTGTGAATTAATTACTATGCAAGTCTGCCAATCTACAGCAGAAACACAACCAGGACTACCAGAATTCATGAGCCAGGCACATAGCATTCATCACCTTCTGTTCAGATAACAAACCAATTGCAAAGTTTAATCTTGCCCATTGTGTTGCATTTGAATAGGAGGAAACTCACACAACTCTTGCAGTCACATTCCAGTGAATAATCCAAGGCACTCTTTAATTAGTGCAAGAGGTGTACAGCAACAATGAGCTAGATCAGGCAAAAAACAGCTTCTTTTGGTTTGGTTTTTTGGGTTGGTTTTTAGCAACACAATGCTGCCTTAGGAAAACAAAACCAAACTCAAAAACAAGGCTACTTGCCTTTAGCCATTAGCATGTAGCCACCAATAAAAGTTTGATTTTATTTAGAATTTAACAAGCATAAGCAGTGCATGACAGACTTTATAGCACAATTAACTTTAGATTTGCTTTAGATATGAATGATAACAGGGGTTTTAATGCTGCTCATCAAAAGAGCATTTTGGCAATTTTCTTTCAAAGAGTTACTAGAGTTTCAAGTTACTTAATGTATGTAGCACAGGCCATGTTAGGTGAGTAGGTTAAGCACAAGTAGAGACTTGAAGCTCACTGCAGATTCAAGGCCAACAGATTGCAGTCACATGAGTGTGTGAAAGCAAGAAAACTGTTACAGGTAAGTAACATCCACCACTAGGATATATGAGGAAAAGTCATTATTTAGTCTATAACTTACAGATTTGTGAGATAGCAGACAAAAATATGAACATGAGACAGCAACAAAACACATCTGAAGCCAAAAGTTCAGCCATCTAAGCAAAAGATTCTCACATTTTTAATTTATATTCTATCCCTATCCTTTCTTTTCTACCCAGGTAGTCCTCCAGACTTCAGCCCAAGAATGACTTGCTTAGATTGCCTTAAACTTGTCTTTGATTATCGGGCACAGACAAGAACACTCTGCCATTCCCTGTAATGGTGCAAGAATCTTCTCCCATGCAAAGGCAAGAACAAAACTACCCTAGCTCCCTGCTGGATCTCCCTTCAGTTCAGATCCTTAGAGGAGAAGCCATGCAAAATGACCTACTCAAAAGGTCCCTTTCCTGATTAAAGATTTCCTCCTCTTCTTCAAAGCCTTGACCTCATCCCCTCCCTTTCCACTACAATTGGCATCTCAAAGGAAGCTCTCCCTAAAGCAATAGGAATACTATCACAGGACAAATAGAGTTCAGAGTAATTTCAGTGACAGGACATTGCAAGGACAGTGATAAAAAAAAAAAAAAAAAGAGCCTGATCAATACATGAGCTCCAAATCAAGAGCCACACCTTATTAAAATGCCCCTAATTAGCTTTAGGTTGAAAACAAAGCCACTTTAATCACAAATGTGTTAGGAGTCAATACATGTACCATGAAGTGAAATTCACATGTCAAAATCCAAAGCACCTTCTTGATTCCACCACCACACAGCTCTTTACCACATAAATTAACTATTATTTCTCAATTGCTCTCTAAAACAGCAGAAGACAGCATAAGTTAAGTCACCTACTTATCCAGTGAACTTAAATTGCTAGCGTTCATTTTCCACACTATTCCCCATACTTCATCTCCAGGGCTCTCAGCAATGGTAGCTGTGCCTCCATGCCAGACAGAACTTGTCCTGCCTTGATGATGGCCAAACTCCAGCTTATAATCCTGCAAATGAAACCAATGTAGAGAATCAATTTCCTCTTAAGGTGAGGGCTGCTGGCTACCTGTGAGCTGAAAGGGGCAGCTGAAGGAGACTCTGAAAGTAGGCAGTTATAGCCACAGGAAGAGGAATGGACAGGTGGGATCTGATCCAGCTCCCATCTCACAAGGGGCTGTGGTCAGTCTTTCCCACCTCCCCTTGAGAAACAGCAGCCTTCAAAGGGAACAGAGCTCTGGCAGAGAGCACTCCTGATAAAGCTATTGTTCTGCAGAGACCTGGATCAACATCCAAACCTCTTAATAGTCTGGCCTAAACATTAACTAAGGGTTTCCAGTGGCAAGGAGAAAGCAGAGGAGTACACTAATTTGTGTGTGTGTGTGAGATCATCAGCAAAAGCCATGCTGTTTACTCCATCATTAGAATCATCTTCTTTCCCCATGAAAGATCTCCCATTAAACTATTCTCACTAGAAGAGCAGTTCCCTGAGACACAGTAGTCACCAGCCATTTGGCAAGCAGATGCAAAAAGGCTCTGCAAAGTTCCAGTCACTGGATTACTGTGCAAGGAGGACTCTGGATTAGACCCTGCAGACAGTCACACTGCAGTAGTTTGCACACGAGTGAACAGTCAAGTCACAGTGTGAAGTTACAGATGTGGACAAGAGCTTGGAGGGCAGCCCCAAGGAAATGCTCCTGTAGAGCTGAGTACACTCACACTAATACAGTTTTTTCAAAAAACAAAACAACCAAACAAGCAATAATTTTTATTTTATTCCTTCAGTTATATTTTCTTGGACCTGATTTGCACTGAATACCTGAAGGAGATGCATGGAGCCATCAGACATCAGCCATAAAGCCTGTACAGAAGTGGCACAGTTAGCTCTGGAAGCAGGAGACCAGTGATACCACACAGGCACCTTTGCAGGCACTGCAGGTGAGAGGGAGCAAACTCACTAGATACTTGCTTGGGTCAAAAGCAAGTATCCTTTGGCTTTTGGCCCCTCTCCTAAGCGCCAATTTTCTGTGCTTGCTACACACCCTGCTTCAGACAGCTTTTGCCTGAAGATTAACAGGCTTTAAAAACAGAGAAAAATGAAATTAATATTCTAACTTAGCATCCAAAGTACTCTGTTTACAGGCTATTTTTCTTTGGTATTACCATGTTGGCTTAAAATAAGAGAGCAACTCACAGAAATCAACTCCAGCCTCTGTGTGCATCCTCACTCCCAAGCACCAGTGATGTTCCAGCCTGAAGCAAGTGCGTTAGCAGGGAGCATGACAGGGGGCAGAGGTTGGCTGGGACAGCTAACCAGCAGGGTGGCAAGAGACCATTACTGTGTCACCTGGAGAGCCACCTACAACCCAGAAGGAAAGCTGAAGGATAGAGCTTTCTCTTGTTCAAATGTAACCCCACAATACTGCTGCTTCCACCCTCACCTCCGAGGTCTGATCCTGCAATGTGCTGAGTTCACAGCATGTTCAGCTCCTCAGTGGTACCTGTAAGCACCTCACACTTGCCAGGAGCAGGCAGGTTGATAGTCCCAAGGGACACTAAGTATGCAGCTATAGGCAGTTCATTAATGACAAGTTTTTGGAACTTCTTTGAGCACTCTAAGGTAGATCAGTTCCTGCCAGTTACCCCAAGAGAGCCTTCAGGTCATCCTTAAGTGGAATCAGTCAATGCTCTGGCCCTCCAGGGACCCTTCCAGTTGTGCAGATCTGTACATCAACAGCTTAATGACAGGAGCTCCTCTTTCCAAGTCTACATTAAAGGCAAGCTGCTGGACTAACGTTGAATAACCTCGGGTAGGGGAGAGCTGCGAGGGGATGGGAGGGTGTCAGCTGCAGCCCTGCCTCAGCGGGTGGAAGCTTGGATCCCTTCTGGCACACGGCGTGGGGAGGGCTCCTCGCTTCTACCCAGCGTGCCAAAGGGGCAGGAGGAATTCTGATTTTATTTATTTACTTTTAGGGAAGCATCATTTTAGAACTCCCAGGAACTTGTTCCAAAAAGCCGACGGAGCACCTGCTACTTACATTTTCAGGTTCGTAACTATGCCTGGGGCCTGAGCTGGCAGCTCGACAGACCCGGCTGAGCCCAGCGAGCCAGACCCCACTGCGGCCCCGGGGCACCCCCGCAGCAGGCACCGGCAGCCCGCTGCCGAGCGGGGGGCCACGGGACCCTCCCCCCAGCTGGACCGTGACACGGCCACCTCCACTCCCGTCAGGGGAGATGGGTCGGGCGGCATCACCGGGCTCCGGGCGGCATCACCTGCCCCGCCGCCCCGCGCCCCCCCGCACGCACCTGCAGGCGTGCCACGGCGCACAGCGCGACCGCGGGGTTGCTCAGCAGCAGCCGCTCCCGCAGCAGGTTGCTGCCGTACGCGTAGTACAGGAAGCAGCCGCTCCCGTGCTCCGTGCCGGTGCCGCCGGTACACTCGCCGCCCGGCTCCATCGGCCTGGCCCGGCCCGGCCGCGCTGTCGCTTTAACGCGGCTCTTCCCAGCCCCCCCTGCCGGGCCCGGCCGCCTGGGCGGGGCCGCCGCGCGGAGCCTCCCGCCATTGGCCGCTGCTCGCGCGCCCCGCCCCGCCTCGCTATTTCCGCCGCTACCCGCGCAGGAGCGCGTGGCTGCTTGGTGACGTAAGCGGCGCGGCGCGTGACGTAAGTAAAGCGCGTTCTGTGGGTGCGGGCGGTAGCGGGAGCCGCGTGCGTGGCGGAGCCTCGGCTGCCGCCCGCCCGCCCAGGGGAGAGGAGCCCGCGGGCTCTCGTACCAGCTCAGCTCCGAGGGGTAGCGCCCTCGGGCCGCCCCCGGGAGGCCGGTGAGCGGCGGTGAGCAGCGTGTTCCGATCAGCTGCCCTGGGTTGGGTGCGCTGGGGAGCGGGTGCGGGCAGACTGAGCTGCAGCCCCGCAGAGCCCTTTCCTCTCCTCTGGTCCCAGTGAGGCTTGCTGAGGCAGGAGGAGGCTTTGCTGCCGGCTGTCCCGGACCGTAAGCCGCTGAAGCGGTCTGTGTGTCTCTAAACACGGCGAGGCAGCAGCCGCGGAAGCTGCGGTTAACGGCAGAGCGGCCGCTAATGCTGAGGCACCGGTTGTTGGTGCTGTTCCAGCAGCTGTGAGCCCATGCGGGATGCAGCCCAGGACCTCTGACAGTGCAGTGCCCACGTCAGGAGAGCAGCAAGCAGCAGAGATGAAGCAGCTCTTTGATGACATGTGGAGGGTTCCGTTAGAATCCCTGCTTTAGCTTTCCCAGCACAGGTGTGAGCAAACTCAGGAAACACGTGAAGTGATAACTGTGCTTCTGAGCCTCCCTGTCTGACAGTTTTCTGTTTTCAGGGATTTTTCTGTTCTTGGGTAGGAATAAGTATCTCAAGGTGAGAGGGAACAGTTGTTTTCACTTGTTACAGGGTCGTGGGATTATACAGTGAGAATTTTCACTCTCCTTGCAGCAGCTGGAGCTGAACATGAGAAGTCTCTCTCCTCTTCCAGTGGCATCTGGATCATTGACTGTTTTCAAAGAGAAAGCTGAGTTTCTGCTGGTGTCAAGTCAGAGCTGGATGTGAGACAACAGGGACCCCCCAAGAGAAATTCCCAGAGGTCTCTAAAGCCCCATAGACCAAGCTGGCAGAATGGCAGGTTCTCCAGGTGTTGGTGTGTCCTGAGCTACCTGTGTGAACTGTCCCTTGTGAGCAGAGGTGGAGGGTCTTTTGTAAACAGAAAAATCTGACATAGAAATTGTCATAAAGCAAGGAGCATTTGTTACTTGTTGATCTAAAAATGAACTTCTAAAAAAACCCAAAACCCAACCAGCCTTTCATAACACTTTAAATTATTGAAACTTGTGACATTCTACACAAAAAAAAAGCTGCTTTTTTTTTTTTTAACACTCAAGAGTTTCAACAGCAATTGTGGTTTGTTTTTTTTTTTTCTTTCATCAAAAAGCATGTTTAGTTTGACCATGGAGAAGCAGCTTTCTCTTAAAGCTTGTGTTCTTTCTCATTCTATTCATATTGAGACTTAAGTGTTGCAAACCAAGTCAGATGACTGGCACATGAGGAAACTGAGTCCCTGTTCTCCTGTTTGTGTGTGCAAAATTAGTCTGGAAGGAGAGCCAGTAGAAAACACTGTCACTTGCAATCTGAAGTATTTAGTCCCTCAAAAAGGCAGTTTCAAATTAAAATCTGAGGTTTCCATTTTACATGGTCTGTATTGAATACCAAGGAGCAGTAGCCAGTATCTCCAGGAGGGTGATTTTTGGTGTGTGGTCTAAGCTGGTCTTGTTTATTCTAGATACAACATGTTGCTAGTTCACATGCCACTGGAGTAAAATCTGGATTTACAGTGTTTAGATTAGCTTTTAATTGAACCAAGTCAATAATTTTGGATTTCTGAGGCCCATTTCTTCCCTAGCAACAATTTAGAAACGGCACATGCAGCTTCTCAACTGTTCCTGAGGGTGATAGACCTGAGGTGCATTGGAAGCACCAGCACTGCTGGTGTGGGTGTCACAGTAAGTTTTTGGCTTTCAACTATCAGGAATATATGAACTTCTATTCCCCACAGCTTTTATTAAGCAAATTTTTATTAAAGCCTTTATTAAAACTCCAGTTTGGAACTGGAGTGATCTGAGCCAGTAGGCAGTAGGTTGATGCTAGATTTTCTGCTGGTTTATAACCTGCTCAGGTGAAAATTGACTTTCCTGGAGAAGAGGGTGTTAAATGAAACCCTGCTGGATTTTTTTGTGTTTATATTTTTTAGCTCAATGAGCTCTGGAGTTGAGAGCAACCTCCAGAGCAGCTGATGTGTCAACCTGTGTTAACCTGTTGAAGCCCCAAACAATTTATTTTTCCCTCACGTGCGCGGGGGCGAGCGGCCGGGAGCTTCCCAGCCACGGGGGAAAGCTCTGGACACCCACAGCTGTTTGTGCTTTGTCTGGGGAGGAGATCAGCAAGGCTGTTTATGCAAAGAAAGCAGGAATTTGCTTCCATTGGGTTTTTATGGCTAGATGAAATATATTCCTGAGCATGCCCTGCTTAGGTTTTATGAGGAAGTAAAATGAAGGAATTAAGGGAAAGATGCAGTGGGATAAGTTAAACATGCTGAAGAGTCTGCCAGTCACTGTGTATCTGCCATCACACCTCCTCTGCCTCTTGGCAGCACCAGCTTTATTGATACTGAAGAAAACAATAAGAGAACCTGGAGGAATAATAAGGGCAGCTGATGCAAATGAACTGCTCCTCCCCGCAGCTTTTCTCTCCTCCCTGAGGAGCCCTAGGAGGATGTGCTCTGCAATTAGTATTTTATTGAAATGGTGCCTTTTCTGCTGCAGGGTGGTTACAGCTGGTGATAACTTCTTAATACAGTGAGCCAGGTCTGAGGGTGTGCAGAGATTTCCTGTTCATGCCAGTTTTCCAGTGTGTGGTGATATTGCTGTACTTGTTCCTCCCCTACAAACCAGGCATCCCAGTGCCTTGCAGAAACCCAGCTCCTGCCCTGCCCTGCTGACAGAATGACCACTGACCCACTGACCTCTGCTGCTCAGGAGGGATAGGAGTTGGGTTTTTCCAGTTTTGCTTTTTACATGTTCCTGCAAATATTATGTGCAGACATTCAGGAGAGATGAACTATTAAAGTGACTGTGTCTGTGCATGTATTCATCTGCCTTTTTTTTTGGTTCTGGCCAATGCCAAAGTGAGTTTTTGACCCTTGCAGAGGCAGCTCTGAGCTCTCCCTGCCTGCTTTGCATTCACTGTGGTCCTGAGACATCACTGCACAGTCTCTGCCATTCAGGGTAGGGGAAGGGGCTGCTCTGTGAAATCTGTACCTGGGCCCAGCTTTTTATCTTGTATATGAATGTACAGTGGGAGCCACTTAATGTTGAATTTCTGCTCATCTTCGGGTATGTGCAGTCAAAAGCTGGCTTCTTTCTTACGACCTAGTGTTTTACTTCACTCATTGAGGGTGTGTCAGCATCTCCCACTGCAGAGGTGACTGCTCCTTTCTGAGGACCAGTTTGCAGACTGGACCAGTGATTCCCGGAAAAACGGACTATTAGCCAATTATTAAGTAGCAGTGATTCTTTATTTGCGGCGCCGGATGCATGGGGGATAACTCCTCCTAACATGCATGCCTCCCTGGATATTTACAGCTCTTTTATAAGCCATTACATGCATATTCATTCCTTGGGGTGGGTATAGTATAATTAGTCCCAGGAAAAGGTGTGGTTATTATAATTATTTCCGAGAAATCATTATCATATCTCCCCTCCTCCTTGCGCCTGCGCATTGTAGCCTGGTGGTCGTGGGCAGGGGGCTCAGGGGGTCTCAGGGAGGAAGTAAGAAGTCTTCCTCCATCTGTCCGCAGTTTGACCCCCCTGGTTAGCGCAGACTCGGTGGGCATTTGGCCTGTGTCCGAACCGCACGACTGGCCTCAACTGGTCCTCCCCCGATCTTCCTCTATCCATCCTGAGTCCTTGCTGATAAGCACTTTGTTTTGCCTCAACATCCGTGAGAATGTGCATTCTCCAGGCCCCACATGCTTGGGATTTACGACCACCAGGTCACGCCGACCTATGTGCATGAGGCCCCCATAGACATACAGAAATGATACGTGTTTTCCATCGTAGGCTTTAGGCAAAGTACACAAGGAGCACCAGGTCACGTAGACCTATGTGCATGAGGCCCCATAGACATACAGAAACGATACATGTTTTCAGTAGTTTTTGTAACTCTTATTTCAATCCCCTTTCACCAGACTGCTGTCTGCCTCTGGGGGTCTTGTCTCACCAGACACCAAGCAGGTTGTGTCTCAAGGCTGTTAAGCCCTTGATAATTTTTTCCATGAGTGTTATGGCTGTTGCATGTGGACTGGCAGGTGAAAGGATTATATCCTGCTGTCGTAAGGAGCTCTGCTGTTTAGTGTCCTTCTTACAAATTATTTCTGATTTTTCATTATATTTAATATTATTTACAGTTTCATGTGCATTCACTTTCTTCCCTTCCTCTTATCTGTAGGCTGGGAGCACTCCCATTTTCTTCCCTGTTTTGTTCTCTTTTGGCACAGGGTAAATATTGAATAAATTCAGTTCCTGATGATATTTTCTAGTTCTGTATTATGCATAAGGCTTTGCACTTGAACCCTGCAGTGCATTTCACACAGTGATCTTCTTTGGCACTGCTGTGTCTATAACTTTCTGTTCTGCAGAAGGCATTGGTAACCCCAGTGCAGGATGGTGCCTCACAGCCATGTGGTTTCCCAGAAACAGCTCTGTTGCCCTTGAGCTGAGGTAGGCCTGGGGAGGTGTTGTGGTGGAGCCAGTCAGTATCATTTCCCTGTTTGCATGAGCAGAGCAGGAACTGCTGCAGAAGCATGTGGCCTGGGTGCCAAAGCAGGCTCTGGTTGTACCCCTCCTCCCAGTCCTGCACAGGCTTGGCCAAACTTGGTACAAATCCCCAGTGAGTGGTTCTGGCCAGAAATGCTGCAGCAATTAGCAGGAGGTTTAATTCAGTCCTTCTGCTAGGCTGGTGGCCTGTGTGGATGTTTTTGTTGGGGAATAAAAGTGGCAAGTTTTTCACTTGTTTTAAACCCATTTCAGTGTGACATGAGCTAAACCAGAAAAATCCCTGTGTGTCAAAGAGTTTTCCCCTGTGTGTAGTATTGGTGTGACAACAGCAGGTTGAGCTCACACTGTGGCTTCACCATTGCTCTGCCCTTCTGTGTAAGCAGCTCTCTGGGGCAGAGAGCAGCCTGGCCCAGCTCAGCTGCACAGCACTGACTGTGGTTGAGGGGCTGGCAGTGTTTGCCTCTCCAGCCATGTGATGCAAAACCAGGGGGAAGAGCAGGCTGAGGGCAAGCTCTGTATCTTCAGAGAAGGTGAGGAAAGAATATTAATGCTCCTCTGCCATCTACAGGCACATCTCAAGGAGAAATAAGAAAGGCCAAATGATTTTTCCCTCGAGGCTGTTTTTCTTTCCATCTTGCACTGTACTGTTGTCTGTGAATGGCAGTGTTCTCTGCAGATGCCACTCGGGAATTAAAGTTCACATCAGAGCTCACAGAAAGCCACCTTTGGTTGCTGTCTGTGCTGGTGCAGTGCTAAGCAGGTAGATATCCTTCCCTGAGTTGCAGTTATGGTGCTTGGGAAGGTGACCCTGGTACCCAGGAAGGCCAGCCCTGGTGGCTCTGTGGCAGTTGCTGTATAGTTGCTTCATCTTCACTCCCAACTTTGTGCAGAACAGCAGCTCTGGAGAGATGGATTTTGTGTCATGCAGCCCCAGACTGTTTTCCTAAAGCAGTGCAGCTTATGCTGTCACACCATGTGCCTACACCCCTGTGTGCATCCTTTGCTGCCTGTCTTGGGGACTGCTCAACATGGTGGGTAACTCCTGCCAAGCATGTAGAGAGGTACTGAGCTCTCAGAACATGAGTTCCTGTGAATTTTAGGAAGGGGGCATCTGGGCAAGAAGGAAGATTCCAACAGGGAAAGGCAGCAATTTTGAGTACAGCAAACACCCTGCCCAGGAAAGAGACAGTGGCCCAGCTCCAGAAAAACTTCTAGTGGGAGTTTGTGTGTGAGAAGGGACAGACAACCCCTTAGTCTCTGATCTTTAATGAAGGACTTGTGCTCCAGCCTTAAAAAAATTACTGTGGCAAGGTCTGAATTAAATGAAAACAGCTGTCTTGGGTTCAGTACTTTGTATGGGCTTGTTTTTCCTGTTCATCTCAGAGCATTTCTGCACCAAAAATTCAGCTTGCCAGACAAATCAGTGATGTGAGGAGCACCTCTGGCAGAAGTTCTGCCTCAGAGCACATCTATTATTCACAGGGTTTGCAGAGTGCAGGGAGCTACAGAAGCCATGTCCTGCAGAGGCACCTAATGTCTCTCAGAGAGAGAAGGAGAATAAACATTTTCTTTCAAGGCACATGTGGCTCATAGCATCTCCAGGGATGCACATTTGGTAGCTGATTAAAAACAGGCTATTATTTTATCTCTGCCTGCAGAGAAAGTTCTGAATTTTATTTTTATATATAGATATTTAAGCAGTCGGGGGAAAAAAATGTTTTGAGCAAGCTAGGACAAGTCCTCATTCTTTTCTTCCCACTCACAGGAGCAGAATGAGTGGGTAGGAAGGCTCGTGCATTGGGTGTGTTGCAACAACAGGCTGTGAATTGGTGCTCCTTGCATGATGAGGGGCACTGGACACCAGTGAGTTACTGGTCTAGTTAATCAGAACTGCTTTAGACAGAGTGATCCCCTATAATTTCCACTGTACTGAGCTTAAAAAAAAAAAATAGTAATAAGTCAGTTGGAGGGGGATGTGACCACCACATCCATTCATTTTCCATGGGGAATATGGTGTGGGTGGGCACAAAAAGCCATACTCTAACTCACTCTGTCTTTCTCTGGATTTTCCTGCAGGCTATAGTAGCCTCTCCCTGCTCTCCAGCAAAGTGGACCCTGGAAAACCTCCAGCACTGGGAAACTGTGGGACTGTTCATTCTGGTCTAAGTTTCAGCTTGCCAGCAGTGTTTTCATGAAGGCAGGGGTACAGGCAGAAAGCTGCTGGTTGAGAAGGCTGTGGCTTTCACCATCTCCTCATTCTGCTGGAGAGGGGAAAAGTTGGTTCTTCCTCCAGTCCATGTTCCCTCCAGGAGGGATGAACACCCTGTGGTATTACTTAGTGCTGAACAGAGGTTTTATAGTTACTTTAAGGAGAGTAGTTACCCCTTTAGTTTTGCCCCTGGACAGGCCTCTGGTTTCCACAACATAGTCTCCCTGGAGCTGCTCATCTCTTGGTCACAGTTTTGTGTCCCAGGGAACACAGCTCTGGCATTTCCTGGTCCTCACGTTCATTTGTGAAGGAAATCAAGCCCTTCTACAGCCATGGCCAGACTCTCTGGAGCCCCAAGTTAAGGCTTTCCTACCTGCTTGCCACTTGGGCTTGGAGCTGCCCTGCCCAGGGGAGTAGCCATACTAAAGCCAGGGCTAGCAGAGCTTTATGGTGGTGTGGAAACACAGTGACCTCCCCAGAGTCTTCTGGTAAAGGCCGTGCAGTGGCAGACAACTGACACAGCCCAGTGCTTGTGTTTTGTGGGTGCCAGGTGGGACTCTGGCCTTTGAGGAGCAGCAGGTTGTGTGGCAGTCGAGTGGGTTGGACTCAAATGTGCCACAGCTTGTACACCTGGGGCTACAGAGGTGAGTCTCTTTTAGCTGTAGTTAGAAGGCATATGCAAAAGGAGAAAAACCTTGGGTCTTGTCAAGCTATTGGTCAGCACCCAGGTGCCCTGCTTGGCACGGGTTGTTTGGGTTTTTTGGATGCTGAGCTGCTGCTGTTAGAAGAGGTGTGTGGAGCACCCGACAGAGCCAGGCTGGCAGCTGGGGAACTGGGAGGGCTTTAACAGAAGCTTAAACTGCAACATTTACAAACTAAGTTGAAATGTTTGAGCTGTAACTGCCAAACAGCCCTAGCGTTGGCTCCCTTGGGTGTGTTTAACTAGTTCGGTGTTTGTTTGCAATATTCAAAAAGAAGCTACTGAAAGTGACGAGTAGTTTTTGCCTTCATTTGACTGAGTGCTCTGGAGGGTTTATTGCTATCTCGCTTTAAATAGCGCCTTGCCCTGGCAGGTCGGTAGCATTTCTCATCTGGCCAGCTGTGCTGCCCAAGTGCCTCCTGAGCAGGTGACACACAAACGTCCCCTGGTGAAATGGTAACTGCCTGTTTTGGAGGGAGATCATTTCATGGTATCAGTTCAGAGCTGAGAGTTAAATGACTGCAGAGGGAAAATGAAATACTTGTACAGTGCAGGTGTTTTTGTGGGGTGCCTATAGACTAGCAACTTGGGAGTATCTGGTGGATTATTTAGAGTTGCTCTTAAGCCCCAGTACTCCTGCTTAGAAGCCAAATTCTTCTTTGCATTTGGTCAATATTAATGTCATGGAGTCAATAAAAGACTCAATTATGCAAACGGTGTGATAAAAATTCTTTCAGCCGGACCTCATGCCAGCGAGGTCCAAAACCCACCAGTTTTTAATAAAAATTAAAAAACCCACCAGGGCAATAAGGGTTAAACAAATGTGAAGTGACAGC
This sequence comes from Ceyx cyanopectus, assembly GCA_013401355.1. Classification (NCBI taxonomy): domain Eukaryota; kingdom Metazoa; phylum Chordata; class Aves; order Coraciiformes; family Alcedinidae; genus Ceyx; species Ceyx cyanopectus. Next base: position 41,845 of record VYZU01034011.1, read on the forward strand.
AAAAAACAAGGCAGAGGAGGACGGAAGGGAAGGGACCAAGGAAACCACCCCCCAGGCCCTATGTTGGACTCGTCTGGGACACTCGGGCTATAGAGCGCAACCAGGGAAGCTCCCGCGGCGGCCGCAGGGAGAGGCGGGAGCCCAATGGGCAGGCGGCGGCGCATGCGTAGTAGTGAAGCGGCCCCCCCACCCCCTCAGGCGCGCGCGCACGCGCACTGCGCCGCTCACCTGCCCCGCTGCGGCCGCTCGTGAGCGCGTGCGCAGGGCTGCGCCGGCCGCTTTCCCCCTCAGTTCGGGGGGCTGGTTCGTGCGTGGCAGGGTCTTTTTCAAGTGTATTTATCGCTTCTTTACACTCCCCAGGCGGTGCATCCCCCCCCCGCTCAAGCCCCGGTTTGGGGGTGGGGTCGGAGTGGGGGATTTGCGGGGAGCGGATTGGGAACGGAACGCAAACGGCTGTTGCGGACGGGGAAAACGGCTCCGCTCGCGGCCGCCCGTGTGCGCCCCCCGCTGGGCGGGAGGAGCCGCCACCGCTCCCTCAGCGCGGGTCCCTTGGGCGGCAGGGCACAGGGCGGGGCGGTCCCGCAGCCGGGTGGTGCCGTTCTGCGGGTGTCACGGCGCGGGGATCCTGCCCCAGGTCCTCTCTCACCGGCTCGCTAGAGGCCCCTGTGCACAAAGGAGGGAGGGCAGTCCCGCAGAGACTCCGTTCGAGTGCCCTGGGCACATCCCCGCGGGGCTCTCCAGCAGGCGGAGGGTGCAGCGCCTGTTACCCCGTTCCCGGACGCGCAGGACGCGCTCCCTTTCCCCCCGGCTGAGGTACCGGGCAGGTTACAGACTCCCCGATCCGCCTGCTACAGATTCCCCCTTAGCGTGTGCACCGCCGCATCACGCACCGACTGCCTCCCCACCGGCCCCTTCACGCCTCCACCTACACGGCTAGCGAGCCTGCGCACTCTTTCTTAAAAGTTTACAATTCCTTTAACTAATGCCTGGATTTTGAGTGGTCCCTCCCCAGTATGCTCCAGGCAAAGTTCCTGTGAAGTGAAGAGGCACTATTCGACCGAAATAGCTTGTCTGCTGCCATTAGCTCCTGGCTGCTAGCTGTTTTTCATAAATAACCACTATGTTTCCTTGTTGAATTCTAGCCTGTCTGCCTGGACTTCAACTCTGGACTCTTGCCTTGGGTAGCTGATGCCTCCTTCTTTCTTTTCCCCTTTATTTTACCTTACAACTTACACCAGACCAACTCTTGCTGTTTTCCCCCCTGCTTTGTTTTACACACTTGGAATAGCTTATCTTGGTACTTGCTTTCCTTCCTGCCAGCCTCCTGTCCTCACGTCAGGTTCTGTGTAAGGTTGGCTTCCCAGGTTATCATACTTCTGTGTGTGTTTATGAAGTATTTAATCTTTTTCAATATTCTTTTCTAACAGCAGAGTGAGGTAGAATATCAAGCATTGTGATTGTTGATATCCATTTGATATTAGAAAGGTAAAGTGGGTGATCTGAAGAGATGTATCTGGTGGATTTAGGATGTTTCTGTATTGAATGGGTATCTAACGTGTGCTGCTGAGCTAGCTGCTCGTTAGGTGACTGGCTAATTCTGGCATCCACATCTCAAAATCATCCAATTGCTGTACTGATGAGCACAAGTTTGCTGAGGATACAAACAGGTAAGGTAATACATATGATCTTTGTCACATTATAGTTAAATAACTTCAAATGCTTAATTTTTTGGTCTAAAAGGCTCTGTAGAGGAGGTGGTTTTATTTTGTTTTCTAAAGGACTTATGCTATTTTTTTATTTTTTTTTACAGATAGGTGGACAGAATGTGAGGTCATTGTGAATGGGATGGGGGTGAGGAAGGCATAAAGAGATATGAAAGTAAAATAAGCCTGGGAAGAGAGCTTTATTGTGTCTGACATGCCCCCAGGTCGGAAAGCAGGTAGAAAGCTGGTGAAATGATAACTACCTATTTTGGAGGGAGATCATTTGATGGCATCAGTTCAGAGCTGTGCAAGTTCTATGACTGCAAAGTGAAAATGAAATACTTTTACAGTAGAAGTATTTATGTTTCTTGCCTATAAACTCACACACACCTTTTTAGTATCAAGGGGATTATTGAGAGTTGTTCTTTATTTTTCCTTTTACTCTTCAAAGCTGTACACTGCATATTCAGATGTGTGGGGGCTCATGTGGGGCAGTGGCCCCCCTGGAGTCCCATCCAGGAGTTTACCACATTCTAGCCTAAAGTAAATCAAGCCCTAAGTGTAGGCATCACCCACCAGTTCATCAGCTCAAGTGAGCCTTTTTTTTCCTGCAAGACACCAAATGTTCTGGTTTTGTCTATTTTATTTTTTTTTCCTTCCAATTAGAAAGGTAAATGAGCAGCAGTAGGGAATCCCTTGCTCCCTGGGAGAAATGTAAAAGATATCAATATTTTTTAAAAAACTAAGAATGAACCCCTCAGGGAGCAGGGGCTCCCCAACTGCCACCCCACACATTAGGATTGCTCACTGTGAGTGGCCTGCTGCAGGCAGCACAACCAGCACCCCCAACACACCCAGCCCCAGCACTGCTTTAATTCCCACTACTCCTGCTCTGCAGCCAAATTACCCCCTAATTATGCAAATTACTCCATTAATTATGCAAACGGGGTGCTAAAATTTCTTTCAGCCCTACATCACACCAACGAGATGTAGTCTTTCTTTTACAGGTATTTAATGATTTAAAGAAGAGTTAGGATAGGAACCTCTAGATGGACTTGGTCTTTTTTTTGGATATGCTTCTGAATTTCTCTGGATTTTAAAATACCTGGTGATGTCATATAAGAGAGCTGATCTCAGCTGATTTATGCCAATACTTTTTCTATATTTGCTTGTATGTATGCCAACAGTGGAACTGAAACTACCTAATCAACAGCTGGAACTGCAGAAGTGTTAGTTTATTTTTACTGACCAAATTCACAAATACAATGTACAAGTCTAATGTGCTTCAGCTTCCCTGCCCAGAACAGCAGCCCACAGATATGTCAACATGACATTACAAAGAACAAAACACACTTGTTGAGATCTGATGAGAAACTTTCTCATTAGTATATTTTATTGAAAGATAACTACTAACAGCTCTCTGCTCTGCATGAGCTGTCAGAAGTTCCCACAGCTCTGGCAACTTGAGAAATAATGAAATATTATTAAGTTTCACTTCTTTATTCAGTCCTGGAATGAAGAGATCAGCAGAGCAGCTTCCTTGCAATCTGTTTGCATCATGGAAAACTAAACTTGAGTGAGAAAAATGAAGAGAGTATCAAGGCTGGTAAGCGAAGGAGGATAATGAAATTCAGGACCTGGCCAAACACAACATTAGCTCCTACAGACAAGGACAAATCACTTAAGGTGGGAGCAGAAGAGGCTGCCCACAGCAGTTCGTATCTGAAATTCACAAAAGGCTCTGGTAACCTGCATTTCAGAGATTCTCAAATGTCCTGGGTGCTCATATTTTGGACTGCAGAGTCAGACATACCAGTCACTGCAGAAATAGTCCTCTGAATAAATAGGTGCTTTGGTCCAAACCCTGCTGTGATTCCAGCTGGGAGGTACCTACGTTTTCCCAACAAAGACCAGGTCTCTAAATCTTACAGCATCACAAGACACACCAGGAGTGACTGAATCCAGTGCCACACATGAAAGCTGTGGCTGATTTCTCTCCACATGGGGTCCAAAGGAGACCCTTTTACCTGACTTTTCAAAATGACCTCATGGGTCTGCAGTGGCACAGACCACCCTTCCTCTGGGTGGTGATGGTGGCAGGAGCTTGCCCAAATCACTGGAGAACTTTCGCATTAAAATTGAGCTGTGGTGTAACAAACACAAGAAATGTGAAAATAAAAGGAGAAAAATGAATGAAGTGACCAGTTTCCTTTTGAGGGAAGGCTTGGCCTTCTGTTCCTTCTTGCAATAGTTATTTTTGTATTTCTTAGTCACTGCATTTTTTATATACTACTGATTGCATGTAAAATGCATGAGCTAAGATGCTGGCAGTGAGTAGGGCCCAAGTGTTCTCTCTGGTGGTGCTGCTTCTGGCTTCCTATTGAGCTGTAGAGACTGCTGAGATTACACATGGATTAATTAACCCTTAGTAATATTTCTTGGTTTTCCTCTCACCAAGCCAGGATGAAAGAAGTAATGACCTTGCCTAGAAAATGTGGTAGAGTGAGTGTTACTTACTTCTAAAGCAGGCAAAACATTTTTTGCTCAGCAAACCTTGGCAGCAGTTACCATCCCTCTTAAGCATTCCACCTATTTGGTGGAACACGATGATGAACAGCTGTAAGATCTACCCATTTGGTGGAGGCTTTAAAAAGAACCCCAAACCTATTTTTAATCTGAACCAGTTTGTGTACTTATTTGTATAAATTGCCCATTTCACATGGAATTCTTTTGCTGTTGGCTTCCAGTTGCATTTTGCTGTATTTCTAACATCATTTAGGTCTTGGTGAACTGTCAGAACTTTGGTGATAGCTCTTCTAAAAGGTTTGCTTCTGTCTTCCTGGTCACCCAAATGAAGGTATTGCATTTTGACCAACCATTCTGGCTTTGTCCAAAACAATCTCTGCTTCTGTTGCACCCACCTGGGCTGTGCAGGGATCACATTATTTCCCATCTGCAGTTCCCCAGTTAATGCAATCTTTTCACTCTGCTGTTTTCCTTCTGATTTCTTTCAAGCATTTCCTATTTTCTAGCTGTAAGCAGGTTTTGTCAGACACCCCTTAGAGGGACCTAATTCTTTTCAGTCATTGAACATGGACCTTGGGAAGGGCTTCACTCTTCCTACTGATTGTAGAGAGCAGCCTTTGGCTCTCTTTAGTTATCCTCTGACACTGGCTAACTAATTTTCAGTCGCTGCAATGCCCAAATTGGAAATGCACAAGCTCCCAAGAGTCTTCTTGTCCTACTAGATATAAGACAGTGAACATTTACCTGTGTAATCTCATGAGCTATTTAAATGCTAACATGTTTATACAGTTAATGTTCATGTGTTAATGCTTACAAAGTGCTTGCAGATATGCAAGGATAGGGAGGGCTCTGCTGTATACTCTGAGAATTTTGCATCAAATTGTTTATTATTAAAATATGCAATTATTACATTGAACAATCTAGGTAGTGGAAAGATGTTTAAGTAATGGAGAGAGCTATTAATTCAAAATGTTACTACCACTCTAAATAAAAGTTGCACAATTTTTGCTATTCAGTATTCCTTTGCTACTCAGCAAAGGAGGAAAAATCTGGAGTGTTTACTACTGCAGGGAAACACTCTGACAAGAGATTTGGTTTTAGGAGCTAAGTTAGTGTACTCTGTCATGGTTTATACTTGGATGAAGGGAGTAAGCAGAAGCCCTTTAGTCCTGGGTAATGCACATACATCTCTGTGATTCTGGTGTCATTTTGTGCTTTGTAACTATGCAGAAGTTTTGGTTCTGTGGGAAGCCATGAGAATAAACAGCTGTCTGGCACACACAATGGCTTATCTTACAGTGGGTGAATCAAAGTAAAACTTGTGGTGTTTGACATACAAATGTATGAAGCCTGCTGTTACCCAGAGGTCAAAAAGCTATTTATAGATTAACTGGTGTTAAAGGAAATATTAACCATTTACAAACTTGGGACATACTCAGGGGAAAAAAAACCCAACACAACACTTCTACAGCTTATTTCTATGGCACTGTTTTATCCTTTGTTTAATGAAAGACGTAAGTTTACTTTTCCCTCTTTTGTTATTTTCAGTAGAAAGACAAAATATGCACTTACTCAAAATACTAGTGTTTATGAGAGGGTGAAATACCCACACAGACTCTTCAAAAGCTACCACATAATACATTAATGTTTCTTCATTGTTATCCAAAAGATGTATCTGTTTTGTTTCCTGCTAATTTTTAGGAAAAAATATGGCAATTTGAATGCCATTATACAGGAATTCTGGAGAGATGGTGACTTCTAAATAATTTTGAAATTAATAAAATATTAATATAATTTAATTATTGCTATTAAGCCTTTACCAGAGGAATAAGAACCTGCAGAACATTTTTGAGTCAGGAGCTGGACGGATAATTCTTTGTTTAACGAGTTGTAAAGTCAAAAGGGTCTCTGTTTGAAGTTGCTGTATTGTAAACATTATACATTTGAGGTATTTGTCAGCAGCACAATCCCAGGGAGGTAGAATTAACCACAATAAACGGAAAGGAGCATATTTAGAGCGTGCCCATATAACAGCCCCTTAGTCTCTGGTGGCCTGTGAAAAAGGAGCATCTCTGGAGATGAGGATGGTCCCTGAGAACAAACAGAACCAGCCCGGGTGGGTTCAGCTCCTGGGCTTCTTAGAATAAACAACCAGAATATCCCAGTCATCCCACACTGCCGTCCCAGGGAGGACCCTCTGCAGAACACTGGCTGGGATTTGGACAGTTGTGCTCGTTGTTTGGTTTTTTTCCTTTGGACTTGCATCGCACTTTTAGATGGTGAAAGAGGTGAAGGTAGGGCAGCAGTGGGATGGGTTTCATGCGTCTGCCAGGCAGTTTTGGAGTGAGAAGGCAGCTCCACCAGATTGCCCAGGTAGCCGGGAGGTGCGAGGCACCCTCTGCTCGCTGCGGTGCTGCCCGGCAGTGAGAGCCACACGATGGCAGAAGAGAACAGGCAGTGGCGGACACAGCCTCACAGCCTGGCTTAGACACGCAGCAAGTTCATGTGTGATGGTTTTGTAACATACCTTCTATATTTGTCTCTCATCTCCATCTGGAAGCGTTTATATATAAACATACAGCATAAATGCCTATGTCCATTATGTGTATATATAGTATGTATTTATAAATATACATTTCTGATAAGTATAATGAAAACAAATGTTTAGTTTTGAGTGGCCTTACTGTTCTTAGGAATCCGTACAACAATACCAGCTACCTGTAGCACCCCTGGCCAGCTCAACGCAGCTGCTCCTTTCCCCAGATTTATTTATTTTCTTTTAATCATCAGGATTGAATTGCTTTAATTTTATGCAGCAAAAGATGTCTGAGCAACACTCCATCATTAGCTGAGCATTTAATTATTTTAGTGATAAAAAATGTAGGTATTTGTAATGTACGAGTTCTTACTAAACCAGAATTGTAATGTGTAGTCTTAATAAGTTTATAAAACAACACAGAATAAGAGAGAGTTGAATGCTGGAAGGCTCCTTTAATTCATGGAGCAACCTAAATGATTTGGTGGTTCTAAGAAGTTTTAATCAATTGCCAAAGTAGCTAGAAAACTTTAAGTTGTGAGATGACTGAGCAGATGAAAGAATTTCTTTGGGTTCTAAGTCTGATTTTACTTCTACACGAGGAGACATATGACAAGGCTGGATAGGGAAGATTTGTCTCTAAAATGAATTAAAATTAATTAAAATTAATTAATTAATTTGTCAATCCCTAAAAGGAAATAGGCTGTGAATTACTTGCTGCTTTGTTTAAAAAATAGCCATACTTCTGCTGATGCTCATCAGTACAACAGTATTCTTAATTAAAAGTGACATTGTGAATTCCTTGGTGTGTCATATGAATATATTGGTGGGTCAGATTAATATGTTGTGCAGATTAAGGAAAATGATGGAAAAAACCCACAGGGTAGAAGTGGTTTTCTGCAAGTTGATGGCAGAAGTGGCATTTAACCTGGACAGCCCCTTCTTTGCTGCTAATGTGGGACATGGTAGCTGCTTTCTGATGGCAGATTAAAAAAAGCATTCATTATTGCTGGCCAAAACATTAAGTTGACAGCTTCTGCAAAGGTCCCTTGTCAGAACCTCTCAGTAATTAAGGAAGGTAATGTAGGGCACAAAGCAGTAAGTTCAAGAAAGATGAAAAAGACAAATAGTGGTAAATACAAAGTTAAAAGCTGGCTCAATCCTGATGTCTAAGAGACTGTTTGTAAGGACTATCTCATTACAATGTGATTTTATAGCCCTTCTAACTTCAGCTAAAGCAACTATTTTATTTTGTTTAATAACCCCAAATTTGGCTTTGAAAAACCTTTTTTTTTGTAGGTTTGTTTTTTAAATTGATAAACTTTATATAAATGTTCTGTAAGACTTAGTTTCCATCTACAAAGATCTCAAAGAAAACTCAGTCATACTTCTGCTGATAGAGACCAGCAGTCATGGGAAAGCCAAATGTTCAGAGCATTGTTTTTGGTACCTGCTGCTGGATATGTGCTCAGCTGAGGATGCTGGAGTGCTTCCCTAGGTGCCTGGCCTTCTTCCTTCAGTTGGAATGGACCTCTGAAAGCATCCAACAGTGTGCACTCTGGCACCACTTTGCATCTTTCAAATACAACCAAATTCAGCTTGCCATGGGATCAGCCCAGGATTCCCTAGGAATCCAAAAGTGGAAATAAAAGAACTTAAGACCCAGACAACAGCTGATTTTTGAAACCTGTTCTTCTCCCTTTCCCACCCTTGCAAAAGCAGAGGGGAGACCCCCAGAGGGGTCAGTGTCCTTGTGGAAAGTGTCTCAGGGGGCTGTCAGATACACGTGCCTGCTAGTGAGTGTGATGTACACGCAATAAGGTGCTTGTGCTGCTGCACAAACCTGGGTCATGGTTTGGCCTTTACTTTTTTTCCCATTTGTAGGCTAATGTTTCTCCTGGTTACAATTAAGAATTAAGTTACCTGGCTTGTGAGGTCAGTGAAGCTGCTCCAAATTTTAAGGGAGAGCAGAGGTTGGATCTCTATCTAAAAGATTTAGCTTTTGCTTTATGAAAAGTGCCCAGGCCAGACTGGTATTGGTAAAACAGTTTTGTTTTGTTTTGTTTCCTTGCAGAAGTGTCATGAGAATAATGACTGACTGAAATGAAGACGTTCACTTTTGGGCTGTAAGTTTGGGGAATTTTTTAGTGTTACTTTGTGTTACCTTTTGCTTGAATAAGCAGTTCTGCATGATGGGTTTTGACAGAATCGGGGGGAATATTCTGAAAGGCAAAAATTATTTACATTTCACAGCTGACTGACTAATGGTCTGTCTCTCTAAGCTGAATTCGGCAGTGCGAGTTCTGTCTCTGGTGCTTCTCATCTAGCTGGGAATCAAAACAACAACATGACTTTCCACCCAAGTGATTCGAGCAGGCAGCTCTTTGCAGGGCTTTCTGTGAGTAGTCCATGCCACCTCAGCAAACCTGTTTAGCAAAAGTCAGTGCCATGCTTTACTCTTTCTGCTGTTCCAGGTCTTAGAAATGTCAGTTTTGAAGCCAACATGGGTGCAGTGTTCTTAATAGAGAAAGTGAGGTGATATTTTTAGTGCCATTTTTAAGATACACTATGCCCATATGTGCAGATAGTGTTTCCAGTTAAGCTGGAAACTTCACAATCCAGGACAGTGAAGTTACATATATCTGAGTGTCAGGCACTGCTGGTTCCCAAGAAGTTTCCAATTGTGTTCCAAATTGTGATACCACTGCTAAACTGATGCTGCTGGTTTTTTGGTGAAGTAGGAATCCTGACCTGAAACATGCTGGTTATTCTCCTGCTATGAGTGTTGGATGCCTGAACTTGCTTCCTTATGCCTCTGCAGGGAATTAATTTAGAGGAGTCTACTGAGGAGAACATTATAGCTTTACAAGATGAGTTTAAAAGAGGGTAAAAAGAAGAGGGGGTAGGGGAGGTTGGAAGGCTTCTTTGATCATTCCATATGAAGTTTGATCACATTTTAAATTGAAAATTAATCCTCTAAAAGCAACCCCTGTAAAACACACACACACCTCAAATCACAGTGTGTTGTCTTCTCACTTTTATCACCTAATAATGAGCTAATATGTACCTGACACCATCAGACTCACAGAGCAGAATGAAATCTGACTGCCCTGGAAGAGTGTTGATGTAAGGGAGAGCTACCTTTGCATAGCCTCAAATAGCTGATAAAAGCTGCTTAATAGTATTTTCTATTTTTAAATACCTAAGTGCCTAAGAAAGAAACCCAGCTGACATTCTTCCCATAAGTCCATGACTGTATACTATGAACTGTCTCTACTCACAGCAACACGAGACCAGCTTGTTTGTATATGATTTAAATGAAAAGAAATGCCTACATGCCCTTGGAGTCAGCACAGACTGCCACTTGCTGTGTGGTATAATTTTGAGGCCCAGATCTCTGTGACATGATTACAGCCAGTAAACAGCAGTTTGGCCACAGTTTTTTCCAATCCAGTCAGTAATGTGAGAATTTTCAGGGCCCGAGAGATCTCCTGTTGCTTTAATGGGAGCTGCTTTTTCAGGGCTAGTGTTTGGTTGTCTTCAGCTATGCAAAGCTGCCCAAGTACCTCACTTCAAAATTCTGAGTACTGCTCTACATGTTTCAGGCTGCCTAAATGATTGGAAGAACTGGGACTTAAGTTGACTTGAAGATGATACTCAAGCTCCTAAGCCACAGAGTGATTGTGAACTATTTCAAAACCTGTTCTGCGAGGTAATGGACCGAGGGAGGCATGGAAATGTAGCTCCCCACAGAGGAAGGCACACAGCCCAGCCTCACTCAGACTGAACTGCCTGCTTCCCAAATAATCAGTGTGAATTGCACTTAGTTACTGGGTCCAGAGAGGTCGTCCACATGGCATTTGCTAGTTGCATTTTCTCCTTGTGCCCCACTGGCTGTGGGGATGTGGCAGCACCGCTGTGCTGAGGTGATGCTCTCACCTCTTAATGACATGTCACACTGTACATGGTGGTATCTTCACCCATCTGATTAGTTTCAGTTCTGTCCCCAGGAAGAAGCTAGAAGAAACAAAGCTTTTGAGACTTGGATCTAATGCACTTGGTTTCTCCTGAAAAACAAATGTTTGTGTAATCTACAGAACCCGTAAAGCAGCTGTGCAATGATCTAGCCATAAGAGCTTGTGAACAGATCTCAGATGCAGGAAAACTGCCAGCAAGATCTTGTTTACTCTACTTTGAGAATGCTACAACTGGAATGATGGATAAAACAGCTGTCTGAGAAGACACTGCCAACTATGAAATGTAGCTGTAGAGTATATAGCTGTACCTGTTGTGCTGGTGGTAAGGGACTTTCAAATTCCTGATGGCAGTGTTGTGCTCCCATGTTTACTTAAATTCAGCTTTCTGTAGTTTGCAGAATCTGGCCTTTTCTCAGCCTTGACTCTGCCCTTGGATGCCTCGCTCTGTTTCTGACCTCCAGCTACCTTTTCCATGCTATTTATAGTGCACCAGCTGGGGAGCATTAATGTACATATCTGTTGTATTTGTATTTTGAAAGGTGACATTGGCTTTTATTTACATTTATGTTAGCTCAATAAGTCGTCTGGCATCATTTGGACTTTTCTAGTCAGGCTGCCTTTGCACTGCATTTGTCATATTGCCTGCTACAATTTTGTTTTCCTTTTTCTTTCCCCTGCCATCGCTGGTTCATTCTGTCCTCCAGCTTTCCACTCAGCTGTCTCTTTTGTTTGTAAAAACATAACCCAGGGTATATTCTTTCTTTCTTAAAAGGGTCATTTGTTACGAGGAAATAAGCATACATATCCGTTGAAAAGTAGACCCCAAGTCTCAGTGCTCATCTGATTTCTTTTGACCTTCTGTGCACAGGATGTCTTTCTTGTAGATGCTCTGTGGGATCTTATTTCAACACCTCAATCACTGTGCACTTCACTCACCCCAGTTTGCTTCCAACCAAGCTGTTCTGCTTCATTTCATGTGTCCACAGCTCTTGTGCTTTCAGCTGCCCTTTCAGATACAGCCTTTCTGTTATATCAGGTGTATCTTTTGATTATTCCAACTTCACAGACATCAACTGCTGTAATCTGTGTCCAGACTGTGAATGCTGCACGTGTACAGATGGGGAGATACTCAAAGGAGTAGATGATCTGCAGAGGGAGCAAAGGACTCCTGCTCTAGCTCAGTTATTAATTGCTGCTTTTCTTCTTCTGAACAGCAATGAGAGGAAGACACTGTATGTGCACATAGCATCAGTAATGGTTTGCCATTATTATCTCCAGTGTTACTGTGCCCTTAGAAAACAGAATATGATTCCACTGTGACAGGAGGCAATATAACAGATTCCATATTCAGTTCTTCTTTTATAGAGCCTGTGATAGTACATGACCCCTCTTTTCACAGGTAGATGCATTCTGCAAGTGTTTGAGTGTTTGACTAGTAGATTCAATTGTACTACCACAGACAGTATCCTGTTTGTACAGAAATAAAGCTCAGTGAGGCTTTTGCCTGGATGTAGAAAGTCACAGGTGAATATTTAACCACTGTGACTGGCCTTAATTCTGCAGCTGAAACTCCCTGACATTTAAAGAATATTTTACTTTGTTCAGTTTACAACTAATTTATGAAATTTTCAGTTGTAGTTCTTGTGCTGACCCCAAGAATCTGCTGCCAACAACTGCACCCACTGAAATGAGGGTTATTTACAAGGTGCCCACTCTGATCTCCTTTGGGGGTGTCCAAATGTCCTTTGAAATCTAAACCTCAAGATCTGTCATTTCAGTTGCCCATAAATGACAGTGATGATCATTAATGACTCCCTCACTGTCCCTTTGGTAGATTTGAAGCACTTTTGACTACTGTTTAGTGGGAATGTTTGAGCACTGAAGAAATTAGAATGGTGAATACCTGAATCTCTGATTTTTGCACAACTTCAGAGCCTCGTGTATCATGTATTTCAGCAGAAATTAAATATCGTTTCATAAGGGTCATCTATGTACCTCACAGATATAAATAACATACATAGCACTCTACGTATACAGCCAGGGTATCTGACTAAGACAAATTTGTCTCAGTTAGTTGGAATGTTAAGGCTAAATTTTTGGCAACTTGCTGGTTGAATGTGATGCCAAATCTATTACTTCAGGCTAAAAAAAGCGTAAACAATACAAAACCTGCTCTGAATATCAAAGGAATGGGTTTTCTTTAGATCTGTTATAGTACAAAGCTTGTGGCTTTCTTCTTTATGGAATTTCAAAATAGCATGTTAAAATTTTGCTTTGCCTCTTCAATTGATTCTTCTTCAGAATATTGAAAAGCACGAGTACCCAGGCTATAGACAGAAAACACTAATGGGTGTATCTACACCAGCAAGATGGGCAGATACTGGGAGCAGATACATATGACTTTTGGTGTTAGTGTCTATACCACAAACACTTCAGTGGTGCAAGTTGGAGCACAAGAGGTTTAGGCTCAACACGAGAAAGAACTTTTTCTCAGTGAGGGTGCCAGAGCTCTGGAACAGGCTGCCCAGGGGGGTTGTGGAGTCTCCATCTCTGGAGACACTTAAGACCCACCTGGATCTGTTCCTGAGTGACTTGGTCTAGGTGATCCTGCTCAGGCAGGGGGGTTGGACTAGATGATCTTNTTTAGATTAAGGTCCTGCAGGGCATGAAGAACACTGATATGCACCACTGAATAATGATTTAGTGGAACAATCCCTCCTCCCACCACAGAGTCTGTCTGTTCTCTCTTGTCTTAGAAAGAAAAGGAGATCAGGAAAATAAAATGTGACTGAAATGTCACAGATTTGCTGGGGGAGAAAAAAAAATCTAGATTCTGTTTGATAGAATATTTATCTTTCTAGAAAGATGAGTTTGATAAAATCTCAAGCTCCAGAACCTTTAAAGTGTGTTGCTCGATTCCCCAGAGTTGACAGAAGAAGGGCAGAACATGAGGCGTGATGAAAAGCTAGAAGAGTGTGTGTACTTCTTGAAGAGTACATAAAGTGCCCAATAGTCACAGCTTCAGAGGGAGAAAACAGTCCTCCTTTTTAATAATGTCACATTCCTGACTTGCTGGAAGTTTCTTGGAAAGCAAGAAGGCAACACTTCCAGTTCTTTTTGTTCATAAAAGAGATTGTTATGCAACATTCTGGCAATAGCGTTTGCAACCCATTTATTTAGCATTTTCATCTCCCTGCTGTTTTCTCTATTATCCTTCCTTTGGTTGTTTTACTTTTTACTCATCCTTCAAAATGGGGACATATGGTTCTTAGCCACCTTTGAGCATATTTATTTATGTTCTCCTTATGGGAAGTGTGGCTGTTACTCCAGTGTGTGTTTCTGACAAGCTAATGTAGTGTTTCTGTGCATCTTCAGGGTCATGCATAAAAACTATTGTTTGCATTAAAATAATTTTCTTCTGTTTTATGCCTTGATTTGTGTTTCAGATCTAGCACTAAAGCCTACTTCTGTCTTACAGGATTTAGAGTACTTCTGCACCTTTAGAACCTAAATTAAAACTAATTCCAATGAATAAAATAGAGTTTTAAATCTAAACTTCAGCAAGAATGTAGCTGAGATTAGTTGTTTTGTTTTTTTCTCTTCATTTTCTCCTTTTGTTTATTTCAGCCCATACCCTACAACTTGCTTTTAGCATCTGTTCCTGTCTTCTGCTGCATCTGAACTGAAGTGACAGCTCTTCCCAAACGATACCATTTTATTTTACAAGGGAACATGTTCCAGCGTGAAACAGATTTTTATTTTCCTTTTGCTTCTGCTTGAAGCTTAAATGTGATTCACAGATGTCTCCAGCTAACTACCAGGGCTAGCAGTGTGAGGTGTAGCTACCCTACAGGACTCCTCTAGTATTTTGTCTTTGCCTGTAGCAAAAGGAATGTGTTTCTGTATTTTCTCTGATAGGTTGTTCTGCCACCAGCAGCAGCAGCAGCAGGTCCAGTGACTGATCTGTTTGTCTGAGATGCTGGTGCTTCAGCTCTGGGGTTGGGACCCATTCACTCAGTCAAATGTTCTTGTCAAAATCTTTGGGGGAAGCGTCAGGCCAATTTGCAGGAATTGCTACAGACAGTGGAAACATCTGCTTCCCATCCTCTTCCTTTCATTCACCATTGAAGACAATTTTGGCTAAAGTGGAAAAAATTGTAGGATGCCCATTAACATGCAGTTACTTTATTTAGCATCTGCATTTTAATTCTCTTTCATTTGTTTCTAAACTCATCTTCATGTGCTGAGCCAAGAACAAATGACAAGAATTACAAAATCTGACAAGACAGCAAAGATCAGCAAGTGACTGCAGAGGACAAGAGAAGGAATTAATTGCACTAGGATTTTAAAAATTTATTTTCTACTGTATCTAGAACAGTGATTGTCAGTGTTCATTTTAGTTTCCTACATCTTGATGTGTAGTGGCATCTGAGGTACCTGATGCCCATAGACCCCCTTAGCCCCAGAAGGGCATGGTTATCCCTGCTGGCCTTACCAGCCCTCTGCAGGTGCCTTGGGTGTCCTGGAGCATCTCAAATCCCATGACAAAATGACTACTGGGCAGGTGAATTGAGTGCTGAGATTCACTATTGGCACCTAGGCACAGACAGTGTTAGTGTGCCTGGACACCTGATGAGAACACAGTACAAATGTCTTGTGCATAAAGCAGTGTGCTTTCTTCTACAGGAATTCCTCTAGGACTGTGGCACATCCACAGTGGACATGATATTTTTGGAGGGAGAAGGTAGCCTCGATATCCCCACCTTCCTCATCACTGATGAGTTAGCTGTGCCCAAATCCTAGGAAAGCCTGTGATACTTTTACCTGAGATATTAAGTGAAAAGATGAGCATCCAAACTTTAGGCATCATCTATTCTGTGTTCCTGTTTCCTGCACAGCTAAGGAAGGATTCTTCAAAGGCACAAAACCCTCATCATGAACCAAATCCTCCTTCTCTTTCTGATGAAGAGGTGAGTTTGCTCATTATTCCACAGTTATAGTATGTAAGGAGAAGAAAAAAAAAAGTTAATTACTCAATAGCTACACCTGTAAAGAAATCTCTGTACTCTATACACTAAATGTGATCCTCTGTCAAAGTGCATGTCAATACTGGCCTATGATATTTGAAATTGTTAGTGTTCTTTCCAACAAAGTCTAGGGGTTTGTACGATTTCTTGTAATAGCAACAAGAAATAGCTTTATTTCCTTTGAAGTTAACACAGAGCCTCCTAAACTGCAGAATGAATCTCCCCTACCAAAATACTTGACTAACAGATGTCCACATTTTCATCTGGAAACTGATGTGTACATTTATTAGGCTGACTATTTTATAGACCACACATTTTTTGTTATTGATCAAAACTTAGAATCTTGTGTTTATTTTAGTCTTTCACATAAATAGGCTAAAAGGTCTAGATCATTCTTTCTTTCTGCTTTCATTTACTGGAAAATATTTCATACCACTTTTAGAGATTAAGATTTGGTAACACTTTATTTTAGCTGTCTTATTATTTAAATTTATGTGGTCTCAGGAATAACAGAGATCATAACAAATTCCTTTGGTATTAAAGAGGGTAGTATGTGCACACTGATGGAGACTCAGCCATAGACATTTCTTTTACTTTCCTTTAGAATCACACTAATTTTGAAGGCTCAGCTAACAAATGAATCTGAAGAAGTGTATTTTTCTGGCGATCACTCAAATCAGTCATTTAAAAACTGCACTGTAATAATTTCTTAAAAAATCTGAAATAGGAGTAAGTGTAAGGTCTAAGGATAAAAAAGAAATCTTGGCAGGATTCTGATACTCAAGTGATCTTGAAATATATAGGTCATGTGTAAGTATCGCATGTGTAACACTTGTCATTTTCTTTACTATCCACATTCTCCATGCAAGCTGGCAATGAGTCTGTATAGAAAGTCTGTGACAGCAGAGAGATTGAACTCATCATAGTTTGATGTTCAGAAGGATTGCAGACAGATTTTTCTGGAGGAATGAGATGCTCAGTTTTCCATGAATTTCAGTGATGTCTGTCATGAGCCAAGTATCTCTGTCCTGAGCCCGTCTTCAGGAGGTTTACAAAGGCTCCTCTTTTGCTGAGTTCATGCCCTATCAACAGTGACTATGCAACAGGCAGGAGGAAAGAAACAAAGGAAAATATTCTTGTCTAAAGGAGGAAGGTAAGTGGAGAAAGTCTACCCTGAGGTTAAACACTGGAGGAGTTCTGAGTCTCTGGCCCGAAAGGAGACGTTAAAAAAAGAAAGGAAAACTGCCTAAAAATATCACAGGAATCCTTGTCTAAGCAAACTATTACATAACCATAAATCCTGGCAGTGAATGGTGAGCAAGCTCTGTGTGCTGCTACAGCACTAGAATCAGTCTGGGTGCAAAGAGCAACCAGTTCCATTTGTGTCCAGGTGTAATATTGTCATCCTCAGTACCAGAAACTGGGATTAAAGAGACATATAATGCATTTACCTGGATTTCCAGATGTTTATGGCAGTTCATGGGAATGGAGGGAATTTGTCTAGAAATCATTCCTTTAGTGATCCAGGGATCTATATAAATGTTGGGGATTGTGTGTTGTGGCTGGAGGACAGGGGGAGTCACCTGAGATGTACCTGCATGGTGGGAGACACTCTGGGAGACACAAGTTTTATTTCCATATTGCTTTTGAGTGCAAGTTCTCAATCTGAAAGTACCCATGGGTTTTTAACCATGAGGTGGAGAGTGTCTGCACGATCACTTAAGCAGGTCTGATAGTATTGGTGCTCTGACACTGTGGGCATCTGGATGTCTCCTGTTAGCTCTGTGCCATGTCCTTTATCTACAGTTGAGTTGATTCCTCAATAGGTCAAGTCTTTGGCAAAAGGCACTGTATAAGAAGTCAGACTAACTTATACCATAGTATTTTGTAGTTCTAAATGGCATGTATTTTAAAGAGATTTCAAAGATAAACTGAAGGATAAGCAGCAGAGCTAGCACCTTAGAGTCCTCCCTGAGACTTCATTAGTTCTACAGAGATAATGCTCCAACCTAACTCCATTTCATGTAGCACAGGAATTCATTGTAGATTAAAACAATCCTTTGAATAGAAACTTATAACCACATGTTATTCATCCTTAGTCCAAGGTGGTTGAAATGGGCATGGAGAAGCATCACTGCTCATGCATAGGGACAGCAAAACCCAAGCAACAACAGAAACTGGGCACTCCCAATCCATATTTAGGAAGCTAAATAAGTGGCTTCACTCGGAGCTGTGCTGCACACTTGAAGATGTGCCCGGTAGTGTGGGACCCACAACAGATGCTGATTATCATTGATACTTGCTTTTAGCCAAAGACAAACTGCCCAGCTGACAGCTGCACTGGAAATGTGCTGTTAGCCTCGGAGAGGTCATGGAGCTGTGTAAAATGCAGTAACCACCCCTTTCCCACCTGGCAGGCAGCCAAGGGGAGCTGTAGAGTCCAGTGTGTGTTTGTCACAGGGAGAACAGTAGGGTCACAGAATCAAAATGGGTGCTAAAGGCTCTGACAGACAGACAGTCTGGTCAGGTCACGTTTTTGTATTAGAGAAGCTGATGAGCTGCAGAAGTACTAATTATGGGACTCCTGGTCACAGCATCCTGTAGCAAAACCACGATTTCTCTTTTGGAAAACATTCAAAAATCCAATGAAATATTCAGTGCTGCACCTCCTAAATGTTAGTTGTCTGGCATGGAGAATGCACAATGCTTTGATGGACACCTAAATTGCTATGCCCTAAGCAAGTATTAAGTGGGGCAAAGAAAGGGATTTAGAACAAGCTAAATCAGCTGTTAGAAAAAGCTAAACTGGGGGCTGCAGATTAAATTATTTCTCCCTTGCACACAGGTTCCCAATTCAAGACTTTTCTCAGTTGCCTCTGAGTACTTTTATATCACACAGTGCATGTTTCCCTTCTGCTTACTGAAGTTTGGGCTTCCCATACCCTGGGTCCTGAATCAGTTCCATAAGACAGGTATTGGTTTGTTTTTAATATATTTATTTATTTACTGAAAAATGTGCCTGTAATTACTCAGACTCCAGTGCTATATGCAGACACTCTCTTCAGCAGAACTGGGGTCCAGAGTAAGGAGACACATTTTCAAATGAACGTGCAAACTCTTCACTTGTGCCTGATACATCTTCATATGTTTTAAAAAGGCTTAAAAACAACACGTAGATATAGATTTCTTAACATTTTAGCCTGACAACTGTGTCTACATATACCTTGGGAGAATTAGTTTCTGGTGATTATATTAGCAGGTAAGTGCATTTTATTTCAATGATCTGTTTCAAGATATGTTATACAGTTGTACATATTAATCTCATGTTTAGAGTCTGAATTTTCTTCATCCCAACTGAAGCATTTTCATGTTGAGACTCAGAAGATAAAAATTTAAAACCACACAACTGTGAGGTCAAAATAACAGGAAAAAAAAAAGGAAGTGTGAACAGCCTTAGGGACAGATGACTCTGGGTGCTTAACAGAGTAACCCCAGTTAATAGCTTGTGTTATGATTTGTGAAGTGCTTCAGGATCCTTCAGAGCTTGAATAATGGCAAACTGCCATTAAACAGAGTTAGGGCAAAGCTAACAAGGCAAAGCCTAAAACATTTCAAAATGGATAGCTTAGTTCCTTTGGCTAGAAAGGGCTTAAATAATAAAGGCAGCAGGCATGTAGTTTAGAAGGGGGGAAATTATTGTCTTTCTTCTGCCCATGAGTTGAAGATGTGACCATTGCTGAGTATTGGCAGGCTCATAGTAAGCCAACCTTTTGTTGTTTTGCACAACCTGAGCAGTGCTGGGCATTGCCCTTGCATGCCTGACTCTACTTCCATGCACAAACACTTAGGTGTCCTAAAGGTTTTAACCCAGAATTAAAATACAACCTAATATGATGCTTGTCTAACAGAAACTGTAATTTCTCTGGTCCTCAGTGAGAACACCATCCCTGGAAGTGTTTAAAAAAGGAGTTGATGTAGCACTTGAGGCTGTGGTCTAGTGGTTAGAGAGATGTCAGGATGAAGGTTGGACTTGATGACCCTAGAGGTCCTTTCCAACCACAGTGATTCTATGATTCTATGCTTATTCTGTTCTCACTGCAACTGAAAGGCTTTTTTTAATACTTTATGTATTTAAGTGCAAGTATATATATACATATTTCTGCATATGCAATTAGACCTAAAAGTAAGCATTTCAATTAGGCAGGTATGATGTCCCTCGTGAGGCTTCAAAGGGGTCTGTGTTTCTTACTGTATGGAAAGCAATGTGGTCACACACTGTGTCTGATGTACCCATCCAAATGACTGTTTATTATGGATCATGAGCTACTACTGCACATTATTTACCATGGAACTCTTGTAAGCATGAAAAATCTGGGCTAGAGAGAAAGAACCATTGATTCTTAAATACCAGCTTCAAAACCATGTAGAAACCTTCACTCATTCCCCTTCTTACTCTCAAACCTGCAAAACTCACTGTTGTGCAGACATGAAACAAACACCTCTGAGTTTTACAAAGTGCCATAGCAGGGGGGCTGAAATCCTGGTGTAGCCAGCTGGGTGTCAAGAGTCCCCTCTGCTGATGCAGGAGGGTGCAAACCTAAAGACAGCTCCAGAGACAAGGGATGGTGACATGTATGACTTTAAAATTGCATGGTTATTACAAGTTTGCTCCAGCAAATCATTACTAGTAAACACTGATTGTGGAGTGGAAGTGTTAGCAGCATTTGACTTCATTGTGCATAGTGCTTGTAGTCCTTGTTTTAAAGTGGAAAAAAAAATAGGTAAGTAAATTCAGTATGAAAGAAAGACAATCTGTCTTATGTTAGTAAGTTCCCGCAAATGCATGAGCTCAATTCTGGTTCAGCTTTCAAACAGATGTTATCTTATTTAAAAATGACCACATCCCAAATGCAGTAATTTTAAGTGCATATTCACTGTGTAGTCCAACACTTCTTGGGTTTAAAAGACATTCTATTGCGAGACAGAATATCAGTGTTTTGAAACAGTAGGTGTACATAATCTTTGGAGCAGGCACTGAAGAGCAGATACCCTCCCCCAGATGAACCATGAGGGTGAAAAATAACGTTTCCCTTCTCTCTTTTCCCTTTTTTTATGGCATGCATGATGCATGTTTAATTTTCCCATGCAGCAATGTACTCCTTCCAATGGCCAGGCCACAAACCCAGTTGCTTTCCAAACTGGTGGATGAGAACTATTGATTAGCAGAGGTGGGTTGAGATGTCCCAGCAGAGAAGTTCTCCTTCACCTTCCATCCCACAGCATGGCCGTGTCTGCCCTCCAGCTGAGTGCTGCACGGGGCTGGCCAAGTCAGGGTTTTCAGAACAGGACTTTCAAACCAGACCTCAGAAGGGTTTCTGGATATTTTCAAAACTTTGCTAAGTGCCTAATTGCTCAGACTATTACAGAACCATGGTGTTCTGGGTGTGGCCAAAGCACACGTGGGCTTTGGTGCTATCAAGCTTTTTGAAACTAGGAAATTTTGTTCCAAAAGTTTCCTCATTTGAAACTAAGAAGCTTAAGGATCATGTGGCCTCTTTGGGGATGTGGCATCTGAACAGATATATAAACCCCTTCCTTTTCAGCAAATGGACTGATCCTTTTTATAGATGTGCCTGAGAGGGTTACCTATGGCACTGGACATTACAGTTTGTAGGGACTGAAAGTAGCAGCAGCTTCTTCCTTAAAGTGCCCTGTCCCAAGGTAGTGGCTGCAAGTCTGTCTTGTTCCTGGAACAGGTTCTAAGGAGTGAGCCTAGACCTGAGACAAATTGGCCCAATTGTAAGCATGGAGACAGCTTCTATTTCTCTTCTTCCTTCCCCCTCCTGCCCCCTTCATTTTGTCATTCATGACTATAAATCTGGCAGACAGGGAAGAAACTGAATTTTGTTATTATGAGCCTGAAAGAACATAAACTTTCACAATTCACTCGTGTTAATGCTGTGCAGCTGTTTGATGTTCTGACTGTAAAGGACCAAAATGATATTTTAAAGCTTGTACTTTTTCAGACAATATACTCCTGATTGCTTTTCAGTCAGCTCAGAAGAAGCCTGTGTAGAGACAGGCTGAGCCTGCCATTCAGACTGCTTTGTACTGAGACACAATACTCAATGTAGAATGGAAGCCAGGGTTTGGGGAGGAACCCAAAGGTAGGGGGAAGAACCCAAGTGTAAAATGAGGACTCAAGCACCAGGAGGTTTACCTTCATGCTATGAGTTGGTAGGAAGGGGATGGGATTAGGGGGTAATATCTCTCAAAGGCCATAGCAGCAAGAGAAATAATAATAAAAAAAAAAAGCAACAATCCACAAATAAGATCAACCTTAGAAATATTTTAAGGACTGAGTCACTAGTTGCCGAGTATGAAGACAGCTTAATGAGTTTAAAGTCCCTGTGTAGTGTTGGAAACTTTTAAATTCATAATTAAAGCATAAAAGCTGGTGAAGAAGCTTTTTTTTTTTTTTTTAATTTCAAGGCTGTGAAAAGAGTTGAATGGAGTAAGAGATATTCTGGATTAGCAAGTGATAGAAAAGCCACACATTACTGGGAGAAAAAATGCATCTGAAATAGGGTTATAAGGCTTTAATACAGAGTCAGATAAGATTTGGATGATCCTGGATGAAATTACCTCTTTCATCCTTCATGAGTACACTGGTAGGTTTTGCTACCCTCAAGTTTCTTAGATGGTATTCACAGCTTTTCCCTGTCCTAAGACTGTGGGCAGTTGCCACCCAATTAATCCAGAGTCCAGCTGTATTTCTCACCTGTATGTTTTCAGAGCATACACTATTTCCTAAATCCCCAGCAATCAGTCCCATTTCTGATGCAGTCTGTATTAAGGGATTTGGGGATTGTTAGAGGAAATGCTGATAACCAAATAGAAGATGTGGCTGTGAGTATGGAGAATGACATTTGTTTAAAAAGAAGATGATTTGTTTAAGTGGATTTACCTCTTGAGGTCATCTGTCAGATTTTAAAAATACCATTTGCAAATTCTTCAGATGATACTTTTGAAGCATAAATACTGTTACTCTGAGTTTATTACTACTGAGTAGGGAATTAAACAAGCCCTTTGATTTTCATTAGGTTGCCTGGCCTGATTTTTCTCTCAACCCTTTCCCTGACACAATGCTGCAGTGGAAAATGCCAAAGTCCTGACATTAAAAGAAGAAACAAAAATCCTATTGTATTTTATTTATGTTGAACGGGAGGTGAGCACATGGAGACTGCTGCACTCTGTGCCTTGTGGAGCAGTGTCAGAAGAACCATGTCACTTCTCAGCAAAGCAGAATTGTTTGGTTTCAGTGCAAGTTGTAATTAGACTTTTCCTTTTCAAAGAAATTCCTGGTGTGTGTGAATTCTCAGATTGCAGAGCTGCTTTCCCTCAGTCTGATTTCCTTTGAAAAGGCCTCTTCCTTTAGACTGAATTCACCCATTTCCATTGTAAAAGTGGCACAAAACCTGATTACTTGATAAGAACTGGAAACTCAAAATGGCCTGGTTTAGGAGGCAGAGCCCTGGAATTGTTGTCAATTTGTAAGAAGTTATGACTGTGGCTGTGATATGTCAAACAGGTAAATATGAATATTGTTACACATGCTTTAAGAAGTAACTATAGGATCTAGTCCTGGATTCCTGCAGTGCTCATGGTCGCAAATTAAATTGCTAAAAGTGGCTTAATCTTTCCTCTTCATTTGCAGAAGTGACAAAGATACTTAAAGGGTTTCAATCTATTAGTCTTCAGTGGTGGAGGATAGTATGTTGCAGATGAGATGAAAGGGCTTTTTTGTTGTTCTGTATTAGCAAGAATGGCAGGTAAAGGATAGATTTTAAAGATGATGGAAATAGCTGTGGGGGTTCTTGGAAGAGGAGAAAGAAGAGAAGTCAGAGGGCGGTCTGAAGGACTAGGGGCAGAGGGGAAACCAGACACAGCAGTGAGAATAAAATGGAGGAAGCAGCCAGAGAGGTGGATATAATTAGAGGCAATGAATGGAAGCCTTTGCATGAATTTTCTCAACAGATAGAAAAACATTAAACTATTTGCAAAAAAAAAAAAAAAAAAAGGGGTGAAAAATGAAATAAAAATAAAGGGATTGATAGCTGCATCCCACAGGCAGCTAAACATTTGTCATCTCATGGTGCTGGTAGACCTGCTGTAAAGGTGAGAGCAACTTCATAGGAGCCAGACCAAAGGTGGGAGCTCAAGACAAAGCTGAGCATCAGCCAGTGCCAACTGGGCAAGAACTAATAATGTCAGACCTTTCAGGTTTTACTTTGCATCTCTGTGTATGAAAGAGGAGTGGAAGATACCCTGCGTGGTGTCTGTAATAGGGCTTTTCACATTGCTTTATAGAGTGTTCTCATAAGCAGGCTTTGAAAATACCTTTCTAAAGGGACCCACAAGAGGCTGAGGTGTAAACCAGGCTGGAAACACATACTCTGTAGGGATAACTGGGGGGATGCTCCACAGCCTGTTTTCAGTAACTGTGGAAGGATAGAAAAGGGCAGTGCTCATTAAACATTCAGAGGATGTACAACTGTGAGGAGCTACCAGGAGATTGTACAGTATGATCAGAGTTATGAAAGGAAGAAAAATAGGAGAAAAAATACATCATAGGAGAAAAAGCCTAAAAATTAGGATACATTTCAATGAGAAGAAATCCAGGTGCACACTTTTTAGGTAGATATGATGTACCATGTAGGAAAGATCTGATGTTCTGAGACAGTCTCAATCTTCTGAATGGTTCTTGCTAGCAAAAATCGTAAAGAAGTGTCTACAAGGATTAAATCTAGAGATCAAGCGAGGTTTGTTGGTTGGGTTTTTTTTGGTGTGGGTTTTTTTGGTGTTTGTTTGTTTGTTTGTTTGTTTTTTAATCAATCTCTTTCCTGCAGTTCGTCCAGCATCTGCAGACTCTCTACTAGTTTCCATTTGCCTTGGGCTCCTGGCATATCTCCGAACATTTTCATAGATCCCATTGAAGTAAGGAAATTGGTATTTCCCTGGAAGTTGGTTATTCCACAAATAAAATAAAATAAACCCCAAACTGCCATAATTATCTGTCACAGGGTTTCACACCAGCATTTGGCATTTGCAGCTGAAAGAGGGGAACGTATGTTTAATGAACCACTAGTCTTACTTGATAGACCAGCTCTTATGTATCCTTATTTTCTGCATGAATGGAAACAAGGAACAAAGATTTTAGAAAAAAGAAACAGGAAACAAAACACTGAGTTATTTCCTTCCCAGTGATGGTTCTGTAAATCCACTGATTTAAACAAAAGCCCTGGGGCTATAGTTTGAGGTTTGTTTTGTTATTTTTTTCCTTGTATGTTACTAGATAATTCTATTTAAGCTTTTAAATAAAACATAAATAGATGCATGAAGATTAATGTGCGCACTCAGAAACATGGAGTTCGTTAGGAAAAGTGCAAGTAAGAATTCTCAAATAATCCCCTTGTTTGTTTTTAAAAACCTTTTTACATTTTGTTCCCCTCCTGACTGCTAAAGAGGAGTTGCTTTAAAAGCAGGAGCAGTAGGGGAAGGCGGATGAGCTCCCACATGTAGATTACACATTCCTCATACGGGGGATTTACAGTTCACAAAGAACAGTGCAAAAAGCACCACTGGGTACAGATGCGTGTGTATTAAATCCGAGTTCTATGTTAACAAAATTACTATTTAAAGCCCTTTCTTTCCACTGGGCTTTTACCAAACAAAAACCGGTTGACAACTGTGGACAAAAAGCCCTGAGCACATTACGTTTGTCAAATTGCCTCTTTAGTGGCTGCATTAGGAAATCAGAAGAACAAGAAAAATTCAAATTGCTTTAGGCTTTTGTGTTGAAACTTCTTTAACCAGAGGCCTTATTTGACCTTCACACTACACACGTCTTTCATTAACCTGATTATCTGAAGACATATTGTCAGGTTTGTTTTAGGACAAAGAAACAATAAGAGGAAGGAATTAAGGGCATAACCCATTAAGACTCATCTCTTATTAGACCTCTTATCTCTCTAGGTAACATTTAACTGTTTCTGCAGTGACTCAGACCCCATATTTTCACAACTGTGCAAATTATTATTCTCTGTGCAACTTTATTATCTGTATAGATGGCTTTCTTCTTCTGGTTATTTTCTTTATTAGTTAAAATAATTGCTTTATTGATATAATACAAAGGGGTAAGTTAATGGAAACATCGGTCAAATTCCAGGTTACAATTTAAATCTCTAAGTGAAATGGTTGTGATTGAAAAATCTGTAGTGAATAAGCCCTTCTTTATTTATCTTTTGGGAATTCAGTTGTCATTCATGAGAGTTGCAGATGCCTCCTGGACCAGAGGCACTGGCCTAAATAAAAAAGGTCTGACTTACTCATTGAAATTCACTGGACAGTCAATGGAGAGGAAGGTGACGTATTTTAACTTGTCCCAGTGAAGGAATCTTGCTTAGGTTGTATTGAATGCTTCTTGATACTGAAGCAAACTTGTTTCTTTCAGTTGCCCACACAGAGTCAGCAGATCACCAGATATGTGCTTAGATGACCTCTAGAATGAGATGCTTCATCTCCTTTCCAGGGATGCAGGTGAGGCTGACTGGTCAGTAATTTACAGGGTCTTCTTTCTTGCCCTTTTTGAAGACTAAAGTGACATTGGCTTTCCTCCAGTCCTCAGGAACCTTTTCCATTCTCCATGATCTTTCAAAAATTATGGAGAGTGGTGAAGCAGCAACATCACAGCTCCCTCAGCACTTGTGGGTGCAGCCCATTGGTGCCCGTGGATCTGCGTGTGTTCAGTTTACTCCAGTGATTTCTAACCCAATCCTCATTGGCCAGTGGAGAGTCTTCCTCCCTCTGAGTTTTCACTCTTATTTCCAGGGTATGAGATTCCTGAGGGCTGCTCTGAACAGTGAAGACTGAAGCAAAGAAGGTATCTCTGTATTCTTTGCATCCTCTCATGATCCCTTGTCAAGTATCCTCCAGGCTAAACAGACTCAGGTGTGTCGGCCTTTCTTCCTAAGAGAGATGCTCCAGTCCCCTAATCATCCTCGGAGCCTCAGTTGGACTCTCTCCAGTAGTTCCCTGTCTCTCTTGAATGGGGTAAAACCAGAACTGGACAAAGTATTCCAGATGTGGTCTCACTAGGTCAGACTAAAGGGGGAGGAGAACCTCCCTCGACCTGCTGGCCACACTCTTCTGAATGTGCTCCAGGACACCACTGGCCTTCTTGACAAGAGCACACTGCTGGCTCATGGCTACTTGTTGTCCACCAGGACTGCCAAGACCTTCTCCATGGAGCTGCTTTTCAGCAGATCACCCTTTAACCTGTACTGGTGCATTCCTATAATCTTTCCTTGGCATGTGCTTTCAACAGCTACTGGCATCAATGTGCTGAGCTAAATGGATCAGTTGATATGTCATGGGATATACCACAGGAAATGGAAATAATTAGCATTTTTATCAAAATGCCACATAAGCATCTTAATTCAAGTATTCTAAATTTAATTTAACATTTAAGTTAGAATAAAATATCCAACTCCTTGTGCAGGCCATGTGGCAATCACAATAAAGCCAGCCTGCTTAGCTCTGGACTTAGGGTAAGAGACAAGGAACATCAGCAGCATGGCTCTATATGACTCTCAGGACAATTTCACAAGCAAGACTGCTTGAAGCTGAGAAGAAAGGCATCCAGTATGTCTCTTTATCAGTGTGACTGCTTTACATACTGCCTTGAAATGGATGGGAGAGACTGTGTTCAAAACCAGGGCTGTTCCTTTGAAGCAAAGGGCTGGAGGTTTCAAAAGAGAGTAGGCGCTTTGTCAGCATTTGCAGCTTCTCATTTGCAGAAGTTGCCACTGTCAGCTGGAAGTGGCTGCCCTGCTGCCCTGCTGCCCTGGGCAGGCTCAGGGAGGGCTGTTCTTGCACTGCTTTAACTGCCTGGCAACACCCACTGAGTCCTTCCCAACACCCGGCCTGGGAGGGGATGCCCTTATGGGCTTTGTGCCCTGATGTATTTGCAGGGAGTTGGAGCCACGATGGAGCCTGAACTGCCAGTGCTAAACCATGTGGTACAAGCCAGGCTGGCTTCAGGGCCAGCTACACAACGTACTTCAAGACAGCAGCAAACACATGGCTGTGAGCAGAGAAGAAAGCCATGACAGGCACCTGGTGTGCTGGGCTTTCCTGCAGCTGGGACAACTGGAGTCCTGGTGGGATAAACCATTCCCAGTGGGTCGCATTCAGTTCAACATCTACTGCTGTGGGCAGAAACTCTAAGTGTGCTATACCCACTTAAGAGGACAGAGCAATGATCTCTTGGCTAATGCACACAAGGAAAAGCAAGGACTTAGAGCCTACTAGGCTAAGGATTAATCATCTCACCATCTTTAGCAAGTAACCTGCAAGACTTTACCAGCAGGACAGACATCAGCCCTGGGGGAAGGGTTGGCCTCTGCTCATCCTTGTGCTGCTGAGCTGCCTATGTCCTGCTTTTCCCCCTCAGGTTTTACACCTTGTCACATCAGTATTTCTTCCCTTGGCTTGCTGAGCTGCTACTAGCATCTCGGCAATGACACCTTTCTGTTCTTGCTTTTCTTACCTTGCAGGGCTTCAGCTCACTGCCCTGCTCACCCCAGTGACCCTTTTCTTGGCTGAACTGAGCTGAGGGCTCACAGACATGGTGCACCAAGTGAGGCTGTGAATCCAATGCAGCTCAGGCTGGTGATGAGTGTTGTGGGGGTTCAACTTGAAGAAGGACAGGACAGTGACAAGTGGAGAGGAGTGTGCCAGGTCCCAGCCATGTGGCCAAGGCAGGCTCCACTGCCACTGGATGGTCCTTAGTGACAACTCTAGGTGAGATGCCTTGGAGAGAAGCCCCACAGTGCCAGTGGGATGGTTCTGTGATGCCCTGCCTTGTGCCTTGGGGCTCTCTTCACTTACTCCTGTGCCTCTCCTTCTCAGTGCAGCAGCTCTGATCCACTCTTTTCCTCCTGGAGGGATCTCCAGTAGTTGAGATGTGGGGTGACCAGGGGACCAGGGCTCATGAGTGCTCTTGGGAGAGGAAGGAGGGGGCTAGTACAGCTTCGTAGATGCCTCTTTGCTTTTTAGGATTAGAGAGTGAAAAATAGGATAACATAGATCATAAAAAACATTACAAAAAGTATTAATCCTTGTTCTCTCCATCAGAACTGTAATCATGTAAAGTGCCATCCATCTAGATTAAAATCAGAAACTCCGTGCTTTTAAAATGTTTCAAATGCCCCATTGCCATAGCCCAGCTCATTCGTTGAGGGAGAGCACAGCCTGTGTGCTCAGCAATGCTGCTGAGAGCTGTGTTCCTTTACAGCAAACACCTCTGAATTCTGTTTTCTTCTCAGAGGGCTTCATAGCATGACAAGTGACTGTTTTGTCTGCTTCACACAGTTTTGAATCCCGGTAAAAATGGTAAAATACTCACATTCCATTTATCAGGTGCTTTATAATGTATGTTTCTTCTAACTTGGTGGGATTACTTTTTGCTTTTCTGTAAACATAAGGAAAACGATGGAAAGAGCACAAAAAAAGGAAGCTGAGGGTAGGTTTTTTTTGGAGGCTCCTGTCAAAGTATTTTTGTTCAAAAACCAAAGGATAAAATTATTATCATTAGGTGGCTTTTGGCAGGTGTGGTGTACAAACCTAGTTTTACAAAGTTAAATGACTGAGCAATTTATATTTTCCTTGCCATGGATCTGAGAGGCTGAATTCCTCACACAAGGTGCTGCATGCACAGCTCGTGACTCCAGAGATTTCTTGGCAGCACCTCTCAGAGGCAGCCTCTCTTCCTTCCACTCCCTCATGTCCTGCTAAATAAATGCTCTCTAATAGCAGCTCTGGATCCTGCTAAGGTTTTTGGTACAGCAGCATTTATGGGTCTCTGGTGAAATATGAATCAAAAGGTACATAGGTGCTACTGATAGTGAATTTTAAACATTTTTTTCAATGATTAGTTGGTAAGTAAAATCCTTTGTGCATATATTGCCTGTAAGCCATACATATATATGCTGATAGATATTCAGAAAACACTCATTAGAAAGTCTTGGTTACAAGAATATAGGTAAAAATCTAACCCTGCTGGGAAATAATTTACCAAAAGAATGCAATTCCTCTAAGGAAAGAGCAAGACTGAAATTAATGATCAGGCTTGGTGCTGTCTGCTGCACCTTTCATAGCTAACATGGGTTTTAAAATCTCAAATAGAGATGGTTGGTAATGTTGCAAGATCAGTTTAACTCAAAGGTTTTTTTACCTCTTATTTCTTTGAACATTGGCTGATCTTCTGTGCAAACCAGAGCAGATGCCAGGGGAGAAGGTCCTGCCAGTGGTGTGTGCTGGGAGGTGGCACGGCGTGGCAAGGGCTGACACGTGGAAATCTGAAGCAGTGGCCAGTGGTGAGAGCACTATCATAGGGAAGACAAAATGATGGGTTTGCTAATGGATGTGGCTGTGTTTGGACAGTATAGAAGGCCTCATTTAACAGAAACCAGACATACCAGTATCAGTCCCCAGATGTTTATTTGAGGATTCCCACAGCACTGAGAAGTAATCAATTCCCATGCCACACCAGAAAAGACTCTCACTTTCTGTAGCAACAAAACCCTGGAGTCCCAAGTGTGCTCTGCTGAGATGAAAAATTAAAATAATTAATTAAACAAACCTGAACAGAAAGAAAGAAACATCCTTATTTACAGTTATTTCTGTATAGCCAACAAACTGAAGTAAAATGCAAGAAAACCACAATCCATAAGGTATCTACTTTTATCATCCTCTTGCCCCTTTAAATCCTTTTCTTAATGGGAACCAGCATATTGGAAATCAAATATAAAATAATATTTATGGGAAAAAAAAATCTTTCACAAATATTTGGAATCCTGTTTATTTTATGGCTCTAATACTTGGTAAAAATAGCCCCCAAAACTGAGTACATGTGGAAAAAATGCAAACTGTGCTCTGCACATTCAAAATATAATTGTGCTAATGTCACATACAAAGGCAGAGCAGGACACTGCAAAAGGTGTGATCTGAGTGGGCAGCACAAGCCTATTCCTTGAAAATTTATCACAGAATAAATGCTGTCAAGTTAGGTCCTGTTTTCACATTCTCCTGACACCTCACGTTCAACACTTGCCTGTTGTATTTGTCACTGATAGTATGTTCTCAATTAAAGATTATTTATCACTTCTGCAATTAGAAGGGTAATATATTTTATGAAAAGCTGCCTTAGATTCTGTTTGTGAAGGATTCCATATAAACACAGTCGTCCACTCAGCTTCTTTCACTCAGTCATATCTCTAAAAATAATGGCAAGTGAAGCATCTCCTTGGAAGGGCTCTCAGATTTGAGAGGCTTTGAGGCTGTGAGGGAGGATTTGCCACAAGCACAGGCTCTGGGTGTAATTACAGTAGTAAATGTCTGTCACTTGTGTGAGCAGGCAATAACCAGCTTTTTCTCTTTGGTTAACAGAATTCTGAACACATGGAGGAGGCCTTAGGAAACAACAGAAAAGTGATCTTCAAAACAACCTGCCAAATAAATGCATCGGTGTGTGACGAGGACAGAGGAGATCCCTCAGCAGGTCAGCTCTCCCCAGCCTGCCTATGGCAAGACTCTAACTATTGTCCTGTGAGAAACATTTTCAAAGGGAAGAGAAACACAGCACCATTTACTGAAATATTGGTTATGTTTAATCCCTTCTTCATTCTTTTCTCGGCCTCTCTTTTTTCCTTTACTGCCTTTCCATGGAAACATAACACAACCTATTGTTTTGTTTAATTTTTGTCATTTGCTTTTCTTCTATTTGCCTCCTCTAATATGTGTCTGATTCTATTTTTTTTCAGACAAGGTAATGATTCAGGAAGAGGAAAGACATTTTCAGGGCAGCTCGAATATAAATGATAAACTGTAAGTCACATTTGTTTGCACATGGACAGTATTTGTGGTTTCACACTGTTCCAAAGCAGGGGCTCTGCTGCCAAGAACTGGCTGGGTAGTTTGCCTGTTATTTATCACAGTGTCCCAAGCAGATCATTTCTGAATGATTAATGGAGCTGTCATTGCACTCCTACATGCAGGCCCAGCAGATCTTGCAGCTTTTCAAATACTTACTAGTTGTTAGAAGGAAAAGAAAAACAAAGTCCAGAGTACTAATCTACTCACCTTCTTGTTAAATGTCTTCTAAATGCTAGCATAATTTTATTTGCAATTATAGCCTAGATTAACTTTCCCTAGATTAACTTTCTGGACTCCCTATTCTCCATGGCCTGCAAGCAGTTGCAATCCCAACCTGTCTTTAAATCATGGTGAGGAGATTACACTAATGGTTACTGACTCCTGGACCTCAGAGACAACTGTACTATCTTCCAAAGAGCTTAGGGCTGTTTACCTTTCACATCCTACCAGCATTAATTCAAACAGTAGTCTAAACAAAATATTCCAGGTGTTTTTTCCACCTTCAGTTTAGAAACTAGAGCAGTAAAGCCGGATGATGCTACTACCAAGGAAGCACTTTCTGTGTGTGTGGAGAGCACCTGCCAGTCCTCCTCTTCAGTTTATGGAAGTGAAAGGCATAATCTGAGACTGTCCTTGAAAACACAAGTTCATCCTAAAAACCGCTGAATTCTGTGCCTTCTTGCTGCATGTGTTTAACAAATCCAAATTACAGCCATTGCTCTGTAGTGTGCTGGGGGAGTTATCTGTGATCTATTTAGGAACATTTTTTGATTAAAGGATAGGAAGTGATTATTTTTACTTCAGTTGGTTAAACTGCTCACATTGCACTGTGGTAGCAAAGCCTGTGACCTGAGAAAATTTGCCAAGTTCCATGACACATCTCTCAGTACAAGCAAATCATATATAAACCCATCTTGGGTTACTTTATTTTTCTTTTCTGGGCTGTGGGAGAATCGTGAGTGTTACTATTTTCATTATATTCACTTGTTTCTTATCACTGGGCCTAAGCATCAGCCCTATGGAAACAGAAAAGTTAAAAATAATCTTTAGATCTCTTGTCATGGATCCCAAGATACATTTACCTCTGTACTTCCTGATTATTTATGGCACTAATCTATACTATTTTAAGAATTAATTTAATCCCAGAGTATGCAGAGAAGTATGTTCAAATATAATTAAGTTCCTACAGATGAACTGGAAATATGAAGGATTATTCAAAATCAACTAAGCTTTTCCATCAATTTCTTACATCTTTTTATTGTCTATAAGTAACATGGTACTAGCCCAAGGTAGAATGGTAAAGAAAAATGCTTAATTTTACTAAGAGATGAACTGCCCAAGCTCAGCCATCTGGCCCTGCACTAACAGGCTTTTGCCAAGATGAAAGTGCCATGTTTTAACTGTGCTTTTATCTTTAAATGCCTCTTATACACTCCTCAACTCAAAGCAGAGGGAAAAAAATACTTGTTTTGCTCAACGAAGAAAATCTCTTCAGCTCTTGATTAAATCTGGAATCTAGTTCTTTCAGGAAAGCGTTTAATATGGTTTCTGGTATGCAAAAAAATAAACCCAGTAATTTCCCTCTTCTTTATCTAGATACAGCAGTAGCTTTAAAAATGTAGGGAATAGTACTTCACTGTACTTCTCCTGTGATGGAGGGCTATTTTGATTCCATTTTCATAAGAACAAGACTCCTAACTGGACCTGTAGCATTTTCCCCCCTTTTTTTCTCTGTTTTCCAGATATCTTCTACCCTGGCAGTATGGCCATTTCCTGTCATAGAAACACAGCAAAGGGAGGAAAACAAAGGCAAAATTTCCTATTCAGTGACTCAGTTCACCTGGAATAACACTTGAAATGATGAGAGCAGTCTTCCATTAGCAAAATCCTGTGCATGTTATTCAACCTGTGTGCTGTGGAATGGCAGTCCTGTCTGCTTGGAAAGGTAAATGAAAACTTTCCCAAAACCTGTTTTTCCTGACTAGATGGCACTGAATGCAAAAAAAACAAACCTCCCCACTGAAAACACCACAGTACCTGTTGTTACTGTATCATGCAGTGTCCTGCTTCCCAGAGCCCTGTCACCCATCTCTAGATGGGGATAAGTTTTGAAATTTTTTTTTAAGTTATTTTGAACCCTGAAATTTCCAGTTGCTTTTCAAAAGTAGATGAATTGCCTTTTTAAACTTGTGAAGATCAATGTCCCAAATCAGGTCTTACTCAATACTCAGTTTCCTTCTGAATCACTGATTCATATTCCAAAATTTAAGAGTTCATAAGCACATTATTTGGTCAAATGCTTTAAGAGCAGTTCCATGTGTTCTGACTGCTGGCATGAAAATAGTGAAGCTGGTGAATGTGCATTCATCACAAGTGCTGGTTTTTGTTTTGTTTTGTTTTAAATATATAACTAGTCTCAAATAGTCATTCTTATAGGTTTAGTTCAGCCAACAGTCCCACTGCAGACACTGGATTAGCTGGTTAAAAATGGTTCTGTCATGACAAGAATCCAATCACCAAAAGGTAATGAATCTTACTTCTGGGATTCACAATGTTTTCCAGCTTACTCTGTTAATGTAAAATGATGCAAACATCCCTCATGAAGCCTTCAGAGGAGACTCAAGACAGCAGGAGGAATGCCAGTCAAAGCTGTGCTTGTTTAAAAGGGTTCTGATGAAAACAGCAATGTCTTTCTGTCTCTGAAGGCTCATAGCAATAGAGAGTATTTGTTTCTGATATCCTATGGATTTTAAAACTATTTTGGAGTCTGATTCTCTAGATTATCACATATGGAAACAGCTCTCTAATGTTTGAGCCAGAATGAATGAAAAAGATCTTTGCAGAGTGATGAGAGGGAGAACCAGGATGTTCAGCACTGAGCCAGCATTTCTGCTGGGTTTCTGCAGCCCCTGTTCTGAGGTGAGATGATGGGCTTGTGGTGGTGGCTCCAGGTTGCCCCCTCTGTGCTTTCAGTGCCAGTGGGCCCAAGACACATCTTCATGATTCTGATCCCGTGCTCCTTTTGCAACAGGAAAGGTATTGATATTATTGTACGTTAGTTTTGTGCTCTTTATGACATTGAGAATTAGAGCATACCTGACTTCCTAGAAACTTTTTTTTTTTATATCAGTGATAAAAGATGAACTGATGGATTCTTCTAGAGAAAACTTAGTTGTTTTTCTAAGAGACCATTAAAAAAGTGGTCAAAAGAGACTGTTAGTTCCCTTTCTATTGTTTAATTTGTTGTGCTATATTTTAACATTGCTATGTTCAAAAAATATTTTATATGTATAGTGGAAGAACCTTTTGTGCCTGTGACATGTAACAATGAAGAAATAGCTGGCATGTGCCAGGATCATTGTACAATAGACAATGACAAGCAGGGTCAGGTCTGTATAATTAAGATGAACCTTGAGAAAACTCTGCCATATATAAAGAGTAAGCTGAGTCCTTTACCTAGTCCCCCAATTCCACTTGACATCTTTGGGATTATGAAATTTGCCTGACATCTCTTTCCCTGAAAAAGAATACTCTAGAGCTCAGCCTAGCAGCCCATCTATAGTTTTTTACATGTCTGGCAGCACCTGGAGTGACTGAAGATCAGATCAGAAAGGGTGATTCAAGTGCAACTTGTTAATCTTTAAAATTTGAAAGGGATGTCTTTTCATGAAAGTTCAGGAGAGCTGTACTGGGCAATAAACTAGGGTATCAATTAGTTTTATGTAGAGCACTGTGAACCCTGAGTGCTGTGTACAGCACAGGAGACCATGGCAGAGCAGAGACCATAAGCTGATGCTCCAGGAACTGCCTTGGAAAGGATTTTCTTATGCTCCAAATTTTTGCTGTTTGGAACAGATTGAGTTGAAATGAAATGAACTTTAGTGTGGGATTTAGCCATAATGAAAGTGAATTTTTGTTGTCTGGTGACTGCTCAGCTTGCAGCTAGCTATAA
Organism: Ceyx cyanopectus; assembly: GCA_013401355.1. NCBI lineage: Eukaryota > Metazoa > Chordata > Aves > Coraciiformes > Alcedinidae > Ceyx > Ceyx cyanopectus. Next base: position 77,562 of record VYZU01034011.1, read on the forward strand.
TTAGGTCTATTGTTCCCCAATTAACAATTGCTCTCCTTCTGCTACTCTGCTTCTTAATGATAATATTAAAGAACTGAATCCACACGTAGCTGCTTCAGTCTTAGAAACTGCTTCCATAATTCAGGCTCTGCTTTTGCATGCAGGGAAGGTTTCCACTACTTAGATCTGTGGCTGGAGACTTGATGGCATTTCATCTAGGAGTAATTGCAGCTTTTTGTTCCTTGCTGCAGTAATAGCTATCTTCAAAAGGAGCTTAGATGTAATTCATGCACCTATGGAATACTGGGTGGTCCACCAAGAAAATAACTCCTTAGTCATTTTGGTTCCTGAAGGCATCCTTAATTTTTGCCCTCATACATAGATGTTCTTTGCAGAATCCCAGAACTGTAGGGGTTGGAAGGGACCTCTGAAGATCATCTAGTCCAACTCCCCCTCTAAAGTATGTTCACTTAGAGCAGCCCACACAGGAACACATCTAGGAGGGTTTTGAAAGTCTCCAGAGAAGGAGACTCCACAGACTCTCTGGGCAGCCTGTTCCAGGCTCTGTCACTCTCACAGGAAAGAAGTTTTTCCTCATGTTGAGGTGGAACTTCCCATGTTCCAGTTTGTGACCATTACCTCTTGTCCCATCACAGGGCACCACTGAAAGAGACTGGCCCCATCATCTTAAATCTGGTAACAGTAACTAGTGTACTAGGGCAGTGTAAGACTCTGTGCCAACCTGCAATGACTCTATTCTCATGACTAAAGCATTTTAATATTCTTCTAAACATTAAAAAAAAATCAGCCCTAGTTATTTCCTCTTTGTGATTTCCCCCCCAGACACACATATGGTTATTTTAGTTCTACATTTTGCTGCCTTATGTTTGCTGCCTTAATATGTTTTTGTTTTCTTATAAGAGCAACTTTATTTCGTTTCTTCTATAGAGCAGTATTCACCTTAAAGTGACTTCATTTTATCATCTGTATTTCATTTGAGGAGAACAGGATGCTTCTTTCTTTGAATTCATCTTGTTTTGAATAAGTCTTGTGGTAAAGTGGAAGTAATGAGAGTGAAAGCATCATTGTACCTGTATAGACATGCTGCACAACCAAAGGAAAGACAAATCATAAACAAATGCAGTCTACTCAGTCATCAGCTCTTTCCAAGTAGCACAGGAGGAGAAATAAGCCAGAGTGAACAAGGCACAGTGCTTTTGAAATAGAGGAGGGAACGAAGCACAGCATCTCCCTTGTGCTAAGATGAGATACTTCCCTTTAGTCTTCTACTAATTGTTTTTTTGGATTGTTTGAGCCAGTGCTTTGACCAGCTGGAGCTAGAAGCAATGGATAGTTGCATCATTTGGCTCACCTTTAATTAGCATGTTTTGTTAGCCTTTTCAGTAATTAGTGTTAACCATTTATGTAGCACCTTAATGCCTTTGCTTTTGTGAGGACTTTATATTTTTCACAGCTAATTGCACCCTTTAAAAGAGGAAAGTGAGACTCCAGCTCCTCACAGTAAGGTTGAGTGACAGCTTTTGCACAGCTTCCCATAAATAACACTCAGAGTCTATTGTGTTACAAAGGCCATTTGTCCACTTAAGAAGCACTCTAAGAGAATCTGTTACTGTCTTTGTTTAGCTTCAATGCACTATGCACTAAAAGCATTATTTCCACCAGGGAAATTAGAAAATGCACCTGAAATGTATCCCTATACCTGCAAACTAGCTGGAGAATAGTCATAGCAGCTTCTTGTTGTTATTGAATTTGGTTAATCAAGAATGTAAAATAAAACCAAGTCAAAATAATTTAAACCTAGGGCGTTTCCTTTCCTCCTTCTGTGTCTGACAGTTGCATTTACAATTATGCTTCCTTTCTCTTAATCCTTATTGCCTTAGGACAAATCTGCCCAAAAGAAATGAGCAAAAAAATACTATGGAGATTATTGAGTTTTATATCAGCTATGTTGAGCCTAAATGTCTAGAAAGAAGCTTTATGGATAGACTAGGATTTTAGTTTGGGCAAAAGAGTAGGATTTATTCCATCTAAATTCATATGGGCTAAAATTTAGCTATCATGCTTCAGAGCACAAGAACACTTAGATCATCATTCAGCTGCCTTATTTTGGAGATGTTCTTTAGCAATTGGATTAATTACACCCTACAGTTCTTTAAATACTATTGGCTTGATTTTCAGACTACATAGAGAGTCTACAATGGGTGGTTCAGAAATAAATAGCCCACATTCAGACATAAGAATCCCATCCACAGGGATAGATTATAGGGATAAAAGTGAGACAGAAGCAGAGATGTTTGTAGATGTGATTTACTTAGAAAAGCCAAAGCTGTAGGAGATCTCCAATGAAGGGTGGAATAAGACAAGGACTCACTGAAGAACACACAGAAGGAACCATTAGAGAGGTAGGAGGGTTTATTTACTGAGGTCAGTAACTAGAGACTGGGGAGAAGCACTGGCAGGGGCTAAAGATGGTGAGTTGAGAATACATGGAAATCGATACCAAAATTTGTCAGTTTTCTTTGGGAAGAAATAAATGAGGTTTTGGGGGGAGTAAGCAGCAGAGGCAGGCACAGGGAAGATTTAGAGAAATATGACAACTTCTGAGCAAAATCTTCATTCTTTTTCAGAACTCAGTCTCCATAGCTGTAAAATGGGACCACAGCAAACACTGCACCTCCTGGATCATCGTGCTGTGTGAGATTTCTTCCTGCAGGTGAACCACAGCAGGAGCCAGAGCCACTCTGGGTCCAGTGCAGAACATTCCCATTCTTTTTGCTTCTCACTGCACTGCTGCAGCTGCTTTGTTAGGATGGCTCAAGGTGCTCTGTTTCCTCCAAGGTCACATTTTGTAGAGTGCAATGCTTCTTGATGAAGCAAGCTTTGATTCATTCACTTTATGCTATAGTTCACACATGCTGCACATGAGCAATTGTGTTTCTGTGAAGGGTTTTTTTTCCATCACTTGGCATCACTTGGCATCACTTTCCATCACTTTTTTCCATTTGACTTGGCTTTTTTTCCATCCTCCCTTTTCATCTCCATCTTTAGGGCAACGGTGTAGAAAGGAAAAATTGCAAAATGTGCTATTGCTTCACTATTTTTTGGATGCAGCCAAAGAATCTTGCAAAGGGTGAGCTGGATGGTATTACAGATACATGAGGAATAAAACTCTTGAGGGCAAATTGTTGCCCACATATTACTGTTCTGGAACACAGACATCACAAGCAATGAGGAAAGATTTTTCAGTAAGAAAAAGTTAATTGTTCATCTTGAAACAGGCAACACAGATTACAAATCAGGATTCTCTATTTCCAGCATAATAATTAATAAATTGAAATTAAATTTTACAGCAATGACAGTTGATGATTCAAAAGAATATCCCACTAATGTGTGAGTTTCCAGGGATGGGAGGGGCTGATTGTTTTGTTTTATTTTTTAACACAGAGCACTAATAGTTTATAATACCATCATTCTTGTCACTGCAAGATGATCAAATCTTTTAGTCAGTTTGATCCAGGCACTTCACTTAAGCAAACCAGTCTTTTTGTAGTAGAAGAAGAATGAAAAATCCAGGGAAAACTATAGGAATACCTCAACTTGGGGCAAAGTCAGGCTCACGTTGGTTCTTAGATGCTAAATATAAAGCCTAGTTGGCTGTAAGCCTATGTGGCAGGGGAGCTGTGAGGGTTTTCAGGCTTTAAACTATGCTTCAGGTGTCATCACCTGCTACCCTTTTGGCAAAGAATTATATATGGAACTTGAGCTTTAGGTTAAATGGGCTTGATGGAATAGCAATGGCAGTAAATTTACTTGTACTGCAGCTCCACTGGAACTTCAGAAAACCATTTAGAAGATTCCTGCCCCTTCAGGGGTTACATTTCCAGAGTATTTGATTCCAACGAGGTTCATGTGTCTCTTAAAATAGAAATACTTGTTTTTCTTCTTCAGTTCAACAGTGAAGTCTCTAGTTGGATTACTGCTAGTAACATGGACACGGATAAGAGAGTTTCCAGGAAGTTTTCAGATTTTTAGATTTTCTCCTAAAATGGACTTATTTGGATACAAATCTTTATTTTTTTTTTAAAAAAAAAGTAAATTAAAACAATAATATTTTTTTTAATTAAACCAGTTTCTGCCACACTGGATACACATGCCTCAGAGTATCACCTAAGTGCATGAGAACTACAGACTGACTTACATCACTTTGTGTTCTCAGATGAGGGTATAATTTGCTTGAAAAGCCAAAATGCATCTGCTTTTTTGACTTGTGACTGCTCATGACAGAAATGAAGTTAATATTAAAATGTTTTCATAATTGTAAAGGAACATTATTTTGCTGCATTACAATAGCACTTTCTTCCAAAGTTTTTATGCATGCTATTTTGTAGCACTGAATTACTTGTATTTCTAAGAAAAATATTTGAATGCCTTTGAATGCAGGTCTGTGGATTTGGAATGCTAATATTCAGCACAGTAATTTTTTTTCCTTATATCTTGCAGTTTGTTTACATTCATGTGCTTTTGTGGTATAAATACATTGTTATTACATGTACGATGACTTGTGAGGCTAAAACACTGTAATAAATTGCATGTTGTGACTTTTGCTGTAAATAACATTCCTTTGTTTATTCTTTGGTGCTCAATTTTCACTGTTAGTCCTCTTTGCACTGCAGTGTCAGTTGGCTGCAGTCACCACTGTGGTCCTCGAGTTTTTAACTGCTTTTTATTTTTCCAAAGGTGAAGTAGGAAAGTTGGGAGCAGAGCTGATGCAATGGGAATGTGCGTTGTAGATAGATAATAAGGATAATACAAAGTAATCCACTGATTGTTGCTCCTCAGCTCTTTGCACTGAAATAAGAAGAAATCTGGCTAAATTATCTGATCACTAAATGACCTTGATCCATGGATAAGTGCAGCCATCAGAAATGAAAGGCAGTGGCAGTATTGCTGTAGAGTGGGAACTTCCTTTAGAGAAAGGGTGGTTTTAATGACCTGTGCAAGACACTGCTGGGGCCCTGCGGGAATATTGTATGCAAATTTAATCACTTATCTTCTAGTCTGCATGAGAAAAAAACAGTCAACAGGGAAAAAAGAAAAGTCGAAAAGATTCCTCTTCAATTAAGTGAAGCAAAGGCGGGAGGGAATATCATGGTTTTGGAAATAGGTCAGAGCCAGAAAAAGCAAAGTGCTGTTAGTACTACTTCATCTAACTGACAAGGCAGTTAATGGATCCAGACTGTCTAGGAATACAGGTAGGCTGGAAGTTGGGATGAGTTTTACCCATCAGAACAGTGTGGTCTGGAACAACTTTCCAGTACAATAAATACAGTAAAAGCCAAATATCATTTAAATCTTGCTCAGTTGTTGTGTTTTTTTTTTAAATCACTGTATATTCTGAAGTCCCCAATTGATGTTTTATACAAAGATATGAATCTTGAAAATGTGAGTTGAGGCCACTTCACCATTGTCATAGCAATGTTTATTAAAAATGTTTGAGTTGGAAGAAGAATCACTGTTTCATCTCAGGCTCAGAAAGGCTGTTCTTTCCAATGCTGAGGAGAAAATGAAACCTTACTACAAGCTAAAGTCCTTAAGAACAGCAAATACATATCAGAATGTATAAGGTTTGGTATAATCCTAAGGCTACACATAGCTGTAGGATCACAGGTTTCATAAACATTTTGTGTTCATTTGTTCAGCCACTGGGGCCATTACCCCATTTGTAACAATTAAAACTTTATTTATGACTTGAAAGCCTTTGCCAACAAAATACTTCTGCAATTATCTGTATTACTGGAAGTCTCTAGGATTTTTCTTTTTTGCATGGGTTACTAGCTTCTAAGTACAAACCATAAATCCTTTTTTAACACCACTTCTTACTCTCAGTATTCAAATGCTGACCACCGTTGAGAGCTTTTTAAAATTTTACTTTTATGCCAAAATACCCCTGTCATTAAGAAGTATGGAAGTATAGAATGAGCTGAAATCAGGGTCTCTGAATAAACAGTATGTTCCACTGAAACTACATAGAGACATCAGCAAATCGATTTATCAATGGCACTTTTTTGGAAGGTTGAAAAGGCCTCTGAATAGTGTCCCATCAGTGAGTTCAAGTGAAAGAATGCAGACTCTCTATAAGTTAACACATCTATTCTATGAAAAGCAGGATTGCAAATACGATACAAAAAAAAATTAAAAAATTTAAAAATCCTTATTATTTGAATATTATTCTGAGCAATAAGCACCCAGGTATTCCAGTATTAGGTTTCAAAATATTCATGCACACATACTGTGATGGTCAAACAACAGACTGCATTTGAATCNGCATCTGCTTTTTTGACTTGTGACTGCTCATGACAGAAATGAAGTTAATATTAAAATGTTTTCATAATTGTAAAGGAACATTATTTTGCTGCATTACAATAGCACTTTCTTCCAAAGTTTTTATGCATGCTATTTTGTAGCACTGAATTACTTGTATTTCTAAGAAAAATATTTGAATGCCTTTGAATGCAGGTCTGTGGATTTGGAATGCTAATATTCAGCACAGTAATTTTTTTTCCTTATATCTTGCAGTTTGTTTACATTCATGTGCTTTTGTGGTATAAATACATTGTTATTACATGTACGATGACTTGTGAGGCTAAAACACTGTAATAAATTGCACGTTGTGACTTTTGCTGTAAATAACATTCCTTTGTTTATTCTTTGGTGCTCAATTTTCACTGTTAGTCCTCTTTGCACTGCAGTGTCAGTTGGCTGCAGTCACCACTGTGGTCCTCGAGTTTTTAANTTAAGTGCAGATCAGTTTGCAGATAGCTAGAATTAGTTACTGTAGTAGAGCCTAATCTATTTGTGTGTAGTGTTGGGTAACCTGAATTACAAATGACCTTATTAAGGACTTGCCACCTAACTGTATGAGATTGATTCAGCACAATGGCATTTAAGGCTTCAGGGCTCACTAGGAAAATTAAGTCTCGTAAGAGGAAGGCAGATTGTGCAAGGTGGGTTTGGAGGAGGGTGGGCTGAGCAGGATGATTCTTGCTCACAGGACACATGGGGCAGATGGATGGGCTCAAATCACTCAGGAGCCAGAGGCTTGGGTAGCTCTGTGTTCCAGTATCCAACTCCTCTCCTGTTGGCAAAGGCAGAGATGGAGGCTACCCAGTCTTGTAAAGATATGCCCAGTGGCTGAAACCTGCCTGTTGAGTACAAATTCCCCCAGCTGCTGGGAGACCTGTAGGTTCTGGAATGGGCATTCTGCATTATACTTTGGAACAGAACCACATCAGCTCTGCCCAGGGGCCTCTGTCTCTCTCACTGTAGAGATTTTGTCACACTGCTCCGTGTACTGTGGTCCCAAACAACCCTCATATTTGCAGTTAGGGTTCTACCTGTTCAATGTGGCAAAACTGAGTTTCTCAAGTATGCTTTGCAGCTGATTAGCCTTTGATTGATTGGCAATACTTTCTGGACCTACTGCTTTAAAACAGGCTACTTGAACTTCAGATGAGTTTTTCTCAGCTGATTGTCCCTACCTTGCAATTGCATGGTAATGTCAGATTGATCTCTCTTTAAACCTGCTGCTACTGCTTTGATTTGAAATAAATGGACTTTGTTTACATCTTTCACTTCCTTAATTTATGGGAATTGGTTATTCTTAGGCATTAATTAAGATTTAAATTATCTACAAGAAATGCATTATTATCAGGATAATAACACAATAATACTCTGATTAAGGTGGTAGTTTAAAATAATGAATTTAAATTTTGGCTTCAGACTGAGATTCCATATGTTAATTTTTGTGACAATATGTACTTAGCACAGCTAGATTGGCTCCTTAACAAAACAAGTTATTATCATATAAACTGTAAAGTGAAAGCTCTTAAGTATTTTATAAATAATATGGATGGGGTTTTGCAACCAAGAAAGATCATAACTTTAGATATATTAAGTCTTTATGTTCACTAATGCATGTGACTAGATACAAATATCTGCTTATAATAGACTTTTACTGGAGAGCTGGAAAAGTGTGTTTGTCTGAATGCACAACAGTTTAAATAATTCAAGGACAGAGGAAAATGTAGTTACTTGAATAACAGAGAAATCAGCAGACTGTGAGGAAGAGAACTAAAATAAAACTAGTTATCTGAAATACCCTGTCCATTGATAGGGGAGATAGCTTTTATGACTCAGAGGTTGTCTATCTTCAGAAATTAAATGAAATAGCAGTCTCAGAAAATATTGGCCATTTGAGGATTTACAATGAAACAGCTTTTCTGGCTATTTCACCACATTTTCAAATGTAAACAAGCCTTGACTACTGATGTATTTGTGGTGTAGCTGCTGGTGTTTACCTAAGTTGATATTTGCAAAAGTTGGATGACTTTTATGATTAATAGTAGAGTGAGAGACTGGGTAACTACAGTCCTCCCAAATATTTCTGTGTAGCCCATTTCCTTTATTAGCACTGTGCTTTCCACAGTTGAGGTGCCAGCATAGAAAACTAGATATTCTTATAATAAAGATGGCAAAAGAGAATAATTACCTTTTTCAGTCATAGACATTACTAGCAGAAGCCTAATTTAATTGTGCATTNTAGTTCAGGCACACCACAGTTGGAGTGGTTTAGTACATACCATTGATTTCTTTTGATCCTTCATGATATGCCATCAAATTTTCCAAGAAGATTAGAGCTCTGGTAGGGAAAGTTCTAAGATAAACTTCAGGACTTCTCATTCAATTTAAAACCATGAATTTACACCTTAGCTCTTTGTGTGTTATTTTTTTTCTGTTCATGGTTATACAAGTATAGATTTTGTTACAGGAAGACTTCCTAAAGAAAGTAAACAACTAGTGAGTATTTCTTTGAGTCAGTAAATGTGCAGGTTTTCCTTACTGTTTACATTAAAAAAAAAATAATTAAACTTTGTCACCTTAGTGAAGAGGAGAAACTACAGCATGTGTCTTAAGTGCAGATCAGTTTGCAGATAGCTAGAATTAGTTACTGTAGTAGAGCCTAATCTATTTGTGTGTAGTGTTGGGTAACCTGAATTACAAATGACCTTATTAAGGACTTGCCACCTAACTGTATGAGATTGATTCAGCACAATGGCATTTAAGGCTTCAGGGCTCACTAGGAAAATTAAGTCTCGTAAGAGGAAGGCAGATTGTGCAAGGTGGGTTTGGAGGAGGGTGGGCTGAGCAGGATGATTCTTGCTCACAGGACACATGGGGCAGATGGATGGGCTCAAATCACTCAGGAGCCAGAGGCTTGGGTAGCTCTGTGTTCCAGTATCCAACTCCTCTCCTGTTGGCAAAGGCAGAGATGGAGGCTACCCAGTCTTGTAAAGATATGCCCAGTGGCTGAAACCTGCCTGTTGAGTACAAATTCCCCCAGCTGCTGGGAGACCTGTAGGTTCTGGAATGGGCATTCTGCATTATACTTTGGAACAGAACCACATCAGCTCTGCCCAGGGGCCTCTGTCTCTCTCACTGTAGAGATTTTGTCACACTGCTCCGTGTACTGTGGTCCCAAACAACCCTCATATTTGCAGTTAGGGTTCTACCTGTTCAATGTGGCAAAACTGAGTTTCTCAAGTATGCTTTGCAGCTGATTAGCCTTTGATTGATTGGCAATACTTTCTGGACCTACTGCTTTAAAACAGGCTACTTGAACTTCAGATGAGTTTTTCTCAGCTGATTGTCCCTACCTTGCAATTGCATGGTAATGTCAGATTGATCTCTCTTTAAACCTGCTGCTACTGCTTTGATTTGAAATAAATGGACTTTGTTTACATCTTTCACTTCCTTAATTTATGGGAATTGGTTATTCTTAGGCATTAATTAAGATTTAAATTATCTACAAGAAATGCATTATTATCAGGATAATAACACAATAATACTCTGATTAAGGTGGTAGTTTAAAATAATGAATTTAAATTTTGGCTTCAGACTGAGATTCCATATGTTAATTTTTGTGACAATATGTANTGTGACTAGATACAAATATCTGCTTATAATAGACTTTTACTGGAGAGCTGGAAAAGTGTGTTTGTCTGAATGCACAACAGTTTAAATAATTCAAGGACAGAGGAAAATGTAGTTACTTGAATAACAGAGAAATCAGCAGACTGTGAGGAAGAGAACTAAAATAAAACTAGTTATCTGAAATACCCTGTCCATTGATAGGGGAGATAGCTTTTATGACTCAGAGGTTGTCTATCTTCAGAAATTAAATGAAATAGCAGTCTCAGAAAATATTGGCCATTTGAGGATTTACAATGAAACAGCTTTTCTGGCTATTTCACCACATTTTCAAATGTAAACAAGCCTTGACTACTGATGTATTTGTGGTGTAGCTGCTGGTGTTTACCTAAGTTGATATTTGCAAAAGTTGGATGACTTTTATGATTAATAGTAGAGTGAGAGACTGGGTAACTACAGTCCTCCCAAATATTTCTGTGTAGCCCATTTCCTTTATTAGCACTGTGCTTTCCACAGTTGAGGTGCCAGCATAGAAAACTAGATATTCTTATAATAAAGATGGCAAAAGAGAATAATTACCTTTTTCAGTCATAGACATTACTAGCAGAAGCCTAATTTAATTGTGCATTTAACAAAGATGAATAAAGTTGTCACTATATATTAAGCTATCTGATAATGGAGAGGAATTTTGTGTATTCTTCAGTCCGTGGCTGGATTCCAGCCCTGGGACCTGCAGTGTTGCAGTTATGCTCCTGCTCAGTGTGGTTGATATTAAAGGAAATGCTGGGAAACATATGTCTGAACATGAGCAAATTGGAAATGAAAGACATATAGATTGTCCATCCAAAAAAATATAAGGTCCTGTTCTTAGAGCTATTATCCTTATTCTGCTGGAAGGAGATATGTTAAATCATGTTTATCTGCAAAATCTCCCACTGACTGGGTTGTGAAGTCTGGACAATTTGGTCATGCATTTTCATAAGCACACCTTACAGTGATTAGTACAGAGATACATTTTGGGTTTTTTCTACTTTAGTGAAGCAGTTCAAATTGTTCTCTCTTCTATGTGTATCTGGAATAACTCATTATTGTTGACAGAACTTTGTAGAACTATTTATCCAAACTTTAAGCAGGTAACCCAATACTGATTCTTGTGAGACATCACCAGCCAATTTATCTCTCAATTATTTATGGTTTTCTGTTGTCAGTAGCTCACAAAACAGCTTTTGATTGGACTAATTGTATTGTCTAAGCCAAAGTGATTTAGTTTTGTCCCTAGACTATCACATGCCTCCTTATAAAATGCCCATCTAAAATCCAAGAACACCCATGGCACACCCTCACTTTGGTTTTCTGCCTAAAAGTTATCAAGCTTGCCTGGCCAGCTTTATTTTTAGTATTTCCTTATAGTTTTGTTTCCATTGAAACAGTCCCATCTATGGACTAAATAGTGACAGCCCATCAGCTGTCACACAGGGGATGCAGAGCCCCTGGGACACCTCATGACATTTCTGAACCTCACCTGGGCCATGGTAGTGGGCTCAAGGACTGCTATTCCCAAAGTCCTCTGAAAGAGAAGGGTCAAGAATAAACAAAAAGCAGCATTGGCCATGACCCATGCTCCAGCTGCCAAGCCTAAATAGACAGTAAATGGTTCCACTGAAACAGGCAAAAAAAGACATTCTCCTAAAAAAATGGGGAAAGGCGTGAGAGAGAGGACTGGGAATATCATAGACACAATGTACCCACCTGCCAGGTATCACTGTTCTGGTTTGAATTAGAACAGAACTAATTTTGTGCAGTGATTTTGCTTGGCAGCTGAGTCTGTTCTAACTGCTCAATGTTTACAGTTATTACCAAGAAGTGTTGTGTGCAGAAAGACTGGCTCATCCTTGCTCCTGTAGAGACCAATGCCACTACTAGATCTTGTGCACAGGTGACCCAAACTGACCAAGGAGGGATTCCATCCCCTATATGTCATTTTCCCTCTAAAGCTGGGGGAACACAAGGGTCTCTCTTCTTCAGGGGCTGGCATTTGAGGAAGGCTCTGTCTGTTCTGCCTTCGATCCAAATCCATGTGTTCCTGAGTCTGGTTCCAGAATCCAGCTCTTGAGTCTGTTTCCAATCTGCTGTTGAGTCCTGCCTGAGACTTCCCCAGTGCCTTTTCCACAGCATTAGTGATGCCATCAGGTGGGTTTGGTTCAATATTGGTTTTGTATTTATTTGTATATTATTCCATTTTATTATTATTAATATTTTCATTAAAATAGTTTTAGTTTTCTAATCCATAAGCCTCTCCCCAAAGGAGAAGAGAAAGGGATTAACAGACAGCATCTACTATAGGTTTAGTGGACAGCCCTGACCCTAAACATTGACAACCACCTGGCATATTGCTGCCATCAGGAGCAGGTTTGGAATTCAGGCTTGGCTTGAGGTAAAGTGAAGGTTCTTTCATTAGATGTTATGCATTTGGGAAAAAATAACAAGTTTGTGGTACAGTTGCTATCATGATTGCTAAAATACTGTAAGTTTTTACTCTCTAGTAGGGGATGATTTGGTTATCAGATTAGCATGAAGTAATTTGAAATTGTATTCTAGTGTATTTTCTGAGTTTCAAATCCGACTCAGTCTTTCTGACAAATTATTTTTAGAAGGAAGCAAACATTGCATGAATGACATTCAAAGAGTGTGTTGTGTACTGAAGCATGTTAAAACTTTGTGTTAATTGATTAGGTATAATGAACTATCTGTCCTGTAACAATTGCTTCTTTTCTTCAGTAAAACAAATTCAATTTTTCCCTTTCCATCACAACCATTCTAAAAATGTCAAGCACACATACTGAAATGAAATTTAAATTAAGAATAAAATCAACAAATAAATAAAATAGATGTTTTCAAAACAGCTTGAAGAGCTCCTGCTATGTCACCCAGGGAAGAATAAAGGGAGATTTCTTAGCACAGATTTGAGAAATGTGCTCTACTTCTTAATCTTTATGTTTTTAGAAGAAGGCAATGTTTGTACTAGGAGAGATATTATCTTGGCTATGTCCAAGCAGTAACATAGAGCATTCTTACATAACAGCTGGACCAGTGGTTTCTGCTGGCCTCCAGTCAGGGGGAGGATCTGCTCTGCTGACATTTCATCTCTTCTTACTTTATTCAAAAGCTGTAATACTTGAATAGTAGAGGCAAAAGTGAATCACACTGTGGAAGATAACAAAGATTAAAACATAGTGACACCTGAGATACATGAGACTTTTATGCAAATGAAATATTTGGTGTGCAGATTAATCTAGCAAGAGTTAGCTTAGATGATACGTTTACAGGAATTACTTCCTCTGAAGAGTAATCAGGTAGCTTTCATAATCCTCCTCTAACTCAGCTCCTATTTAACAAATTTGTTGTGTCACAGTTGTGTCCTTTTATGTTTCCAATCTGCTGTTGAGTCCTGCCTGAGACTTCCCCAGTGCCTTTTCCACAGCATTAGTGATGCCATCAGGTGGGTTTGGTTCAATATTGGTTTTGTATTTATTTGTATATTATTCCATTTTATTATTATTAATATTTTCATTAAAATAGTTTTAGTTTTCTAATCCATAAGCCTCTCCCCAAAGGAGAAGAGAACGGGATTAACAGACAGCATCTACTATAGGTTTAGTGGACAGCCCTGACCCTAAACATTGACAACCACCTGGCATATTGCTGCCATCAGGAGCAGGTTTGGAATTCAGGCTTGGCTTGAGGTAAAGTGAAGGTTCTTTCATTAGATGTTATGCATTTGGGAAAAAATAACAAGTTTGTGGTACAGTTGCTATCATGATTGCTAAAATACTGTAAGTTTTTACTCTCTAGTAGGGGATGATTTGGTTATCAGATTAGCATGAAGTAATTTGAAATTGTATTCTAGTGTATTTTCTGAGTTTCAAATCCGACTCAGTCTTTCTGACAAATTATTTTTAGAAGGAAGCAAACATTGCATGAATGACATTCAAAGAGTGTGTTGTGTACTGAAGCATGTTAAAACTTTGTGTTAATTGATTAGGTATAATGAACTATCTGTCCTGTAACAATTGCTTCTTTTCTTCAGTAAAACAAATTCAATTTTTCCCTTTCCATCACAACCATTCTAAAAATGTCAAGCACACATACTGAAATGAAATTTAAATTAAGAATAAAATCAACAAATAAATAAAATAGATGTTTTCAAAACAGCTTGAAGAGCTCCTGCTATGTCACCCAGGGAAGAATAAAGGGAGATTTCTTAGCACAGATTTGAGAAATGTGCTCTACTTCTTAATCTTTATGTTTTTAGAAGAAGGCAATGTTTGTACTAGGAGAGATATTATCTTGGCTATGTCCAAGCAGTAACATAGAGCATTCTTACATAACAGCTGGACCAGTGGTTTCTGCTGGCCTCCAGTCAGGGGGAGGATCTGCTCTGCTGACATTTCATCTCTTCTTACTTTATTCAAAAGCTGTAATACTTGAATAGTAGAGGCAAAAGTGAATCACACTGTGGAAGATAACAAAGATTAAAACATAGTGACACCTGAGATACATGAGACTTTTATGCAAATGAAATATTTGGTGTGCAGATTAATCTAGCAAGAGTTAGCTTAGATGATACGTTTACAGGAATTACTTCCTCTGAAGAGTAATCAGGTAGCTTTCATAATCCTCCTCTAACTCAGCTCCTATTTAACAAATTTGTTGTGTCACAGTTGTGTCCTTTTATCTGCACTTGCTGCTATTAGCTTTGCTATGACTTCTGCCTTTTTATTATGTTTGAAAGCTACTTTTTTCAGCCTAGCAGTTAGAAGCCATGGGTCAGAGACATTTATATACAAAAGCACCATGTGTGGGATGGATAATGGCAATGAAATTACCATGAAAATCATTTAGTCTGAAAGAGTGGAATTACATCCACTGTGCTCCCAAGGAGACAATACTAGAAGTGCTCAGGGAAGGGTTATAATCAGATACCTTGATTAAGCTTATCAAGAGAAACATGAAAAGCTGCTATTACGAGTACCCGTTCCCACAGTCATTGGCAATTTTAATATTTAAGTATCCAAACAAACAAACAAACCAACCAAAATAGCAAACCCCTTAATTCCTCCCCTAAATTGTGAGAGTGAGTAATACTGGTTTAGGTCAAAGACAATGTTTGTTTCCAATACTTGCAGTGAGTTAGGCATCAACATTTTGGCTGTTAATTTTGGCTTGGACTAAGCATCCAAAATCTTGGTGGCTTTACTGAAATTTTGACTCCTTAAAGGAGATCTGTAAGGACTGAAAGAAAATGAAAGTATTACGTGGTTTGTGTTTTTTTCAAACCTGCAATTCTGTCTCTTTCTAGTCAAACTGAGAAGGCAGCTATGTCAAATAGATTTGTCTAACTCTTTGGCTAACCATACCTTTTTCTTTTTTGTTTTGATGTGAAAGACCTTTTTATTCCCAACCTCCCCAAAGTGCCACTGAGTTATTTATAAAACATACCCTCTTTATTCTGGAAAACTCTTTTCTCCCTGTCCTGGTTTGAGTAAGAACTGAACAAATTCTGTTCAGTGATTTTACTTTTCAGCTCAGTTCTAACTAACTGCCCTGTCTGCAGTCAGCAGCCTGTTCTCACAGCCAGTGTCTTCTCCCAGCAGGGAGAACACCCCATGTTTAGAGTCAGTACCAAGGGTTGGGGTGCAGAGCAAGGCCACTGCTGGACCTTGTGCACCACACTGGGGGGTGGAGAAAGTGAAAGGCTGCACCTGCAGGGAGGAGTGGACAGGACAGGTGACCCCAAACTGCCCAAGGAGGTATCCATCCCATATAAGTCATACTCAGTATAAAGCTGAGGGATCAGGAGGGTCTCTCCCTGGGGAGCTGCTTCTCTGTGCCCTTCTGGCCCACTTTGCCAGCTTTGCTTGGCTTGGCTCAGGTTCTCTTTTGGTTCCTTCTCAAAGCACCCAAGGAGGACTCTGTCTGTTCTGCCTTCAATCCAGATCCTCATGTTCCTGAATCCTGTACCAGAATCCAGCTGCTGAACGCAGCTCCCCTCTGATGTTTGCCCCAGTCTGGGACTTTTCTAATCACCGAGTCTCCCTCCCCTTTTCCCTCTCTCTTCCCTTTCTGGGGGCAGGGGAGGGGGGTTAACTGCATCTGTTAAAGTTCTAAGGGGCCGCCCTGCCCCTAACCCATGACACTTCCAAAAAAAGTCTGAAGCTCTGCTGTCTCTTGTGTCCATTAAATCACTTTCTGGATGAAGGCTTAGGAACTAAGTCAAGAGACTTTTGTGTCCTCTACTTTTTTCAACATGTCAAGAGAATGAGTACAGCTTGATGGTCCCAGTGAAATCAGTGCTGCCACTGATTTCTAGAGCACAGGATCTCTTCTAACATTGTGGAACATGGCAAACCCCCACTTTGCACCAAAAAATTCAAAATTATCTTGAAATTAAAAATACACATGATTTTTAATTTTCATATTGTATTCTAAGGTTATGGCAGTCAGGATCTAACTATGGTTATATATGTTACTAAGCCCTAATTCATACGAACAATACAATATTCAAAAATATAAAATATTAGAAATTACCAAGGTTATGGCAATGGTTTTGTTTTTCTTCCTGACAGTGGAACTATTCTTTGCTTAAAAGCTTTAATTTCTTATGCAGGAGGGAATTTCTCCAGGGAAAATCACACACATTAGTTAGAGGGAAGGAAAAATTTGTACTCATAAATTTTAATGTGTAATTTATTTGCTTGTTTCTGTGGATTACTCTGAAGAAATATGTGAAGGGCAAAAGCCAGCATGGCTTGATTAATGGTCCAAAAGGCCTTTCAGGGATTAGGAATCTGGATTAGTTTTTTAAACCATCTAGAGTTTTAAGAAGGTCCTTCTAAACGTTTTAACTTCAAGCAATACCTTTGTAATTTGCAAAATAATAATTCTTACCATATGGTGAACATAACTGTATTCCAAAGGCCTCATTCCAACACTCACTCCTATTTAACTCTCTGTTCAATGGCAGTATATTCTTGTCATGTACAGCAGAAGGTGAAATACATATTGGTCACTAGAGAGAAGAGAAAAAAAAACCCCATGTGCTACTAACCCCTAGTTCATATCAACAATACGGTTCTAAAAAAAGTTATAAAATATTTTAAATTAACATGTTTATGGTAATGGCAACTCTGCTGTTACCTTGGTCACTAGCTAAAAGGAAGACAAGATCTACCTCCATGTTCAAACTGAAGATTACAGTTTAGTAAAAGTATTGACAGCATTGCTTACTCCTACCAAGTAGAGATTAAAGTTTATTTTGCAGGTTTAAATACAACTCTAGTAAGAATATACATTGAGGCACTATGGGAAACAAACCTATCTAGGCATGCCACCCTTAATAGCACATAGTATTGTGATAAGAGGACCTCACAATTACAAGAATTATATTTTTGCAGTTTTAAAGAAATGCTATAGATAAATAAACACGTACTGCCAGGGACAGTATGAGAGAATAATTAATTTATAGAAATATTTACTGGCTGATTGTGTCTCATTCCTTTGCCGTAATAGTATCTAAATCTAACTGTGGGGAGATTTTTTTTTAGGTTAGGAAAAAAATAACAAAGAAAAAGAAACTGAAGTAAAACAAAAATGTGGTCAAGACCTTTTCCTGTTTTCACACAACCTTCAACGCCACCTTATTTAGATAAGCCTATAGCAGATAGCTTAATGAGGAGCTTCAGACCCAGCAGTTGAGAAAACATCTCAGAATAAATATACAAAAACAACATGAATGCCCAAACTAGAATGATGTATAGATGTCTGAATTGTTTCTGGCACTGGAGCTCATGAATTGTATTTCCTCAAGAAAAAAATCCATGAAGTAATTTGGAATTCTCCCAACAGATCTATCAGGTACCAAATATGTATTGGAAAAAAAATAACATGAATATGTGGATATGCCATGATTCTAATCCTCAGAACCAAAGATAAGAAACTGTATGTGCTAAGAAGGCAGATGAAACATAGGAAAACAAAACTCTGAAAAAATAAAAGAGAAAGTTGACCAGAACAAAGAGTAATGCTATTTACTGCAGCATTTCCAAACCAAAGTGAAGATTTCACATGCAGCAAGGTTTGATTCATCACAGGACATCGATACTGACATCTTGAAGCCCTTTCTGTATGACAATATCGTAAAATCCAGAAAAAAACAGCTTCCAGAGAAGCAATCCTTCAGCATGGATAAATGAGAAAATACAGAGCTCTGTCAACAAAAGGAAACCAGCCAAAAGAAACTTTTTCAAAAAATATTTTCAAAAATCCAACAAGCCCACAACTCTTCCATGTGAAGCAAACTCAATAAAAACCACATCAATAAAAGCAGGACAGAAAAATCCAAGAGGATTTACATGAATAGTAAGGAAATGGATACAAATGTTGAAAGAGGTAGTAGTAAATCACAAAGTCTTAAATTATAAGAGCTAAATAAATTCTGAAGATCAACCAGAGACACATTCAACAACAAAATTAATAAGCCAAATTTGCTACAAAAGCATATTGAAGAGAAAAAAGACAAAGCTCAGCAAGACCAGGGTAGATCTTAAACAGTCTTCAAACACATTTTCAGCTATAGAAGACTAGACCACAAATGCATCAAACAGCAACAAATACTAAACAATATGGATTTCAAATGTATTTGATAGCCTCCTACTTGGGTTACTATATAAGCAAATAGAAAATAAATAAGACATGATGGATTTATATCAGGGTATGGTTTGCACAGGTGAAGCAGACACAGACCATGAGACAGCATTGTCAGAGAGGTTCTCTCAACACACTTTTGGTGCTCAATTGTTAAGTTTTTAAGATGGAGTCAGACACAAAGTGAGACCAGTGTGATCCAACAGCAGAACATTACTAGGCTGATGATACAGCTCTTACATAAGGCAATCAGCAATCAGACAGCAAACCAGAAAACTGTAAAAATGGTGGGCTAATAGCCATAAAAACTATATTGAATATAAAATATTATCTAATTTTGGCATTGTATTAGAAGGCACTGAGTATTAAGATGATTTGCTTTCATGTAAACTCAAGAAATGATCAGATGGAAACCCAGTTATGAATTGAGACATCAGCTGAATCATTCATTACATCAAATGAAATTTGGTCACTGCAAATTTAGTAACTCAAGACCAAACTAATCTTTGTGTCAAATATAATTTCCAAATTTATATCTGGATGTCTCCATAATATTAAAAGCAAGAGCCTCAGGTAAATAGTAAATATTGAGCAGAGATTAATTTATAACAAATTCCAAAGTTATCCTAAAATCCAATAATTCCAGTATGTGCTATGAAGGAAGATGTGAAAGTAACTTGCAGTGCAGAAAGATTTGGGGATGTTTACAGAAGAAGAAATGGGAATAGAAAAACTGCTTGGTTTGATTATCATTACTATTCTTTTTTAATAGTACTCATTTGACTGTATGGCAGAATCCAGCTTCAGACAAAAACCAAACCATTAACTATTTTGACACTCACATCTCAGTAGTTACAGTTACTTTTCATCACGTGGGGAAAACTCACTTTTGAAGGAAGCTCTTCCCTCTCACAAGAGCCCTCGTTACAGCTCCAGAGCTGTGGCTGATGCTCATGACTGCATTTGCCTTTCACTTTTATAACTGAGAAACAC
This sequence comes from Ceyx cyanopectus, assembly GCA_013401355.1. Lineage (NCBI taxonomy): Eukaryota > Metazoa > Chordata > Aves > Coraciiformes > Alcedinidae > Ceyx > Ceyx cyanopectus. Next base: position 97,245 of record VYZU01034011.1, read on the forward strand.
TGACCTTGGGTATTTTGAACCTNACAAAAATGTGGTCAAGACCTTTTCCTGTTTTCACACAACCTTCAACGCCACCTTATTTAGATAAGCCTATAGCAGATAGCTTAATGAGGAGCTTCAGACCCAGCAGTTGAGAAAACATCTCAGAATAAATATACAAAAACAACATGAATGCCCAAACTAGAATGATGTATAGATGTCTGAATTGTTTCTGGCACTGGAGCTCATGAATTGTATTTCCTCAAGAAAAAAATCCATGAAGTAATTTGGAATTCTCCCAACAGATCTATCAGGTACCAAATATGTATTGGAAAAAAAATAACATGAATATGTGGATATGCCATGATTCTAATCCTCAGAACCAAAGATAAGAAACTGTATGTGCTAAGAAGGCAGATGAAACATAGGAAAACAAAACTCTGAAAAAATAAAAGAGAAAGTTGACCAGAACAAAGAGTAATGCTATTTACTGCAGCATTTCCAAACCAAAGTGAAGATTTCACATGCAGCAAGGTTTGATTCATCACAGGACATCGATACTGACATCTTGAAGCCCTTTCTGTATGACAATATCGTAAAATCCAGAAAAAAACAGCTTCCAGAGAAGCAATCCTTCAGCATGGATAAATGAGAAAATACAGAGCTCTGTCAACAAAAGGAAACCAGCCAAAAGAAACTTTTTCAAAAAATATTTTCAAAAATCCAACAAGCCCACAACTCTTCCATGTGAAGCAAACTCAATAAAAACCACATCAATAAAAGCAGGACAGAAAAATCCAAGAGGATTTACATGAATAGTAAGGAAATGGATACAAATGTTGAAAGAGGTAGTAGTAAATCACAAAGTCTTAAATTATAAGAGCTAAATAAATTCTGAAGATCAACCAGAGACACATTCAACAACAAAATTAATAAGCCAAATTTGCTACAAAAGCATATTGAAGAGAAAAAAGACAAAGCTCAGCAAGACCAGGGTAGATCTTAAACAGTCTTCAAACACATTTTCAGCTATAGAAGACTAGACCACAAATGCATCAAACAGCAACAAATACTAAACAATATGGATTTCAAATGTATTTGATAGCCTCCTACTTGGGTTACTATATAAGCAAATAGAAAATAAATAAGACATGATGGATTTATATCAGGGTATGGTTTGCACAGGTGAAGCAGACACAGACCATGAGACAGCATTGTCAGAGAGGTTCTCTCAACACACCTTTGGTGCTCAATTGTTAAGTTTTTAAGATGGAGTCAGACACAAAGTGAGACCAGTGTGATCCAACAGCAGAACATTACTAGGCTGATGATACAGCTCTTACATAAGGCAATCAGCAATCAGACAGCAAACCAGAAAACTGTAAAAATGGTGGGCTAATAGCCATAAAAACTATATTGAATATAAAATATTATCTAATTTTGGCATTGTATTAGAAGGCACTGAGTATTAAGATGATTTGCTTTCATGTAAACTCAAGAAATGATCAGATGGAAACCCAGTTATGAATTGAGACATCAGCTGAATCATTCATTACATCAAATGAAATTTGGTCACTGCAAATTTAGTAACTCAAGACCAAACTAATCTTTGTGTCAAATATAATTTCCAAATTTATATCTGGATGTCTCCATAATATTAAAAGCAAGAGCCTCAGGTAAATAGTAAATATTGAGCAGAGATTAATTTATAACAAATTCCAAAGTTATCCTAAAATCCAATAATTCCAGTATGTGCTATGAAGGAAGATGTGAAAGTAACTTGCAGTGCAGAAAGATTTGGGGATGTTTACAGAAGAAGAAATGGGAATAGAAAAACTGCTTGGTTTGATTATCATTACTATTCTTTTTTAATAGTACTCATTTGACTGTATGGCAGAATCCAGCTTCAGACAAAAACCAAACCATTAACTATTTTGACACTCACATCTCAGTAGTTACAGTTACTTTTCATCACGTGGGGAAAACTCACTTTTGAAGGAAGCTCTTCCCTCTCACAAGAGCCCTCGTTACAGCTCCAGAGCTGTGGCTGATGCTCATGACTGCATTTGCCTTTCACTTTTATAACTGAGAAACACTGACCTTGGGTATTTTGAACCTGCATTTATAAAGCTGATGATGCTGACAGAATTAATCACACACACTTGTATTTCCATACCATTCATATGTCTTTTGAATTGGGTCTTTTTTACAAATCACATCCTGAATTTAGACCTTGGAAAATTGAATTGCTAGTTGAATTATAGCATTAAGTGGCACTTTGGAATGCCTATGGACATTTCTGGGTTTTTTTTCTATTCATCATATGCAATACTAATTTTTGAAAGTCATTAGGGTTACCTTATCCTTCCAAAGAACTATTTTTGGAAATGCAGAACTCACCTTCTCTCCCCTCTACCCACATGCAGCTCAGAAAAGTTGTTTTCCCTGGTGAAGTTGATTGGTGCTGAGCCCCACAGTGCCACTCAGCTGGTGGAGGGGATGGGTCAGGAAACACAGATCAGTTGATTGCAGAATCAGCCTTCTAGGTAACCTGGTGGGCAGGGTAATTTCTAGGCACAGGTGAAGCAAACAGTTCTCTAAAGCCACCCTGGGCCCACAGCTCATTTCTTTTGCCTTTGAGTCATGAAAAGCTACAGCCATTGCTGCATTGACAGGAGACCCCTGAGTACATGTCAGGAGGAGGGGGTGCTGGGAACCCCTTTTCCTTCCATCAGAAGCATGTGAAAATATAACCTTTTAGTTGAATGATTCCCCTTATTTCTATTGTCTTTTTCATTAAGCTTTTTTTAAAGGGAGGACTTGGAAGAAATGGCAGTTCAGCCTGCAAAAAAAACCAACCAACCAACAACAAATCAGAAGCATTGTGGATCATGACTGTATCTACCATATTTCTGTAGTAATTTGTCTGTAATTCCCTGATCAGCCTCTGCAGCTCTCTGAAGACTGTGGCCTTGATGGGTATGGCCTGGACAGTTGACAGAAGTTCAGAACTTTAGAGACTTTTAATGTCTGCTGCGTGTCCCAGCACTCTGACTTTCTGCATTTGCAGCAACGGGGCAAAATCAGTGATTGTCTCCTAAACCTTCAAAATGTTGGCTATGCATCTCCAACCATAGCACCTGAATGATGTTTACCCACTGTAAGTGCAACAAAACTTCATATGAGTTCTCCTTGTTAATTCAAGGGAAAATTCAGCCTCAGTTTTGGCTACTTTTGCTTTTTTTTTTCCCCTGCTTTTTGGCAAGGTGCATCATAATAGTCTGTTTAGTTAATGAAGTCTTGATTACAGAAGATCTTGTTTCATTCATTTGCTGTTGAAGGTTGGTGGTGTCCAGAGATTTAAACATTTCTGGATTTACTATGAAGCATTCATGGATTTATAAAACAGCAAAAAGAGAACTGGCTACTCTGCTTCTCCAGTAGTGAGAGCCAAAACTTTTAATAATCACTTGAAAAAAAAATAATTCCATTGTAGTGGCTTTTCCCTAATGGCACAGGTCTGAGTTACATCCATGTGTGCCTGGTCAGAGATTTGATAAGTTCCAGAGCACACAGCCCCATATATTTGAAAATGGAGCCCAAGGACAATCTCCATCAGCTTTGTGCTCACAGAATAGAGGCAAAAATGTGAATTAAAAAAAAAGATAAAAGTTTGGGGTTTTGCTTCAATCACTGACTTTTCCATGTAATCAGAATGTCCAGAAACTTTTCCCAGGAGTACTCAGGCTGCTTCCTCCCTCTTTACATGGGGCAAAAGTAGCAGTATAGCATTGGTTGGAATGGAATTCTGCTTAATTTACTTACATGTCTGTTTCTTGCTGTATCCCACATTTGGGATAATACTCCTATGAACACAAAAATTCTGTTGTTGTCTGAAATACCTGGATTTCCACATAGCCATTTTCACATTTAAAAATAGAGGAATGGAGCACACTACTCTGAGAGCACTGTCAACAG